>CACVCL010023524.1:0-14173 GCA_902729485.2 Mus minutoides
GTTCCCCTGTATTGGGGCAAATAAAGTCTGCATAACCAAGGGGCCTCTCTTCCCACTGATGGCCAACTAGGCCATCCTCTTCTATATATGCAGCTAGAGACACGAGCCCAGGGGGTACTAGTTAGTTCATGGTTATTCTTCCACCTATAGGGTTGAAGACCCCTTTAGCTCCTTGGGTACTTTCTCTAGCTCCTTCTGAGGATAGATATTATTAAAAACCATGTTGAGCCCCAAAATTGCCCCGTCCATGTGAGGTACAACAAAGCCGATTCTCTCTCTTCCCATCATACTAAGAAACAACAACAAAACGAAACAGCAGCAGCAGCGGCAGCAGCAGCAGCAGCAGCAGCGCCTCAGCCCCCCAAACCAAGCGGAAGTGAACCTTAAAACTCCATTTCAGGTATAATCTCAACAAAGTTGTCTGTTTCTTCTTAGTAAAAATTAAACCAACACTATAATAATTTACTGAATGGAAGTTTGAAAACTCTATAGGAAAATTTTGTCAAATCTCTCACTTTACCACTTTACCTTACCTATGTGTAAGTAGGACACATAATGCATGATCCTATGAGGAAAATACAACATATAATTTCCTTATCCATTCACCCATTTTATAGTATAATTATGTAGGCATGCTTACTTGAAATTTATACATCCATCTAAACACACCTCTATATATTTATCTAATTTGTGCATTCTATCTATCTATCTATCTATCTATCTATCTATCTATCTATCTATCTCTATATTTATCATCTGTCTGTCTCTGTCAGTTGTATCTCTTCTCTATCTTTCTCTTTCTGTCTCTATGTAGTTCAATTTTGACTGTCACAGTTTTAGTCTGATACGTAGTATGTTAAGCAGAATGAAGTACTTATCCTGATTAAATTTACCTCCTTGTAGAGATGATAGATAAACTAAGGGCCAAAGAAACATTGACTATATTAACTGGATTAGTTAATGCTACAAAAAGTTAATGTAGGACACGCTGGGCTCAGCTTTGCTTTTGTGTAGATATGAGAATGCCTTTTCTGACAAGGGTTCAGACAGAGATCATATCAGTTTCCTAGAAATGTCTGAGGAGGGAACATTACATTCTGAAGGGAGAAAGTAGAGAGATGCAGAAGCTGTGACTACATGGTGTATTAAGCAGGTTCTTCTTCATTAATACAGGAAGGGCGGTTTACATAGAGAGCAACAAGAGTGAAGAGAAGACGCATGAGAGAAGAACCGTGAGAGAACATTCAGCCATGGAAAGAATTTTGAATTTCATTCTCGGTTTCATAAAAGAAGATTTGAAGTAGGTATACCTTCAGGTAACTAAAATTATATATCTATCTTACCTTAGAAAGACAGGCTGTCTGTCAATTCCCTTTCACATAAAGATGCCATAATAGGGGCTGGGGAGATGGCGCTGCCCTTAAGAGTCCTGGCTACTATTGCAGAGGACCTGGGTTGGATTCTCTGCACCCAGGACGTGTCTCGCAATTGCATCTAACTCCTGTTCCAAGTGAGTCAATGCTCTCTTCTGGCCTCTGTGTGTGCTGCAAGCATTTGATGCACAGGCATATTTGCAGGCAAAATAACCATAACCACAAACATAAATAAACAATTAAAAAGACATCACAATACCATCATCCTGGTCAACTTCAAAACTAGCAGAGTTGGGATCCTTGGACTTTGTGGTCAGTGGTCAGAATGGGACTTCTGATTTGAGCCCTGAAGTGGCTTTAGTATCACCTGGATATTCCATCCACCAGAAACCACAGAGGAGAAAAGAGCTTCCGGTAGCTGCAAAGATATGTCTTGGAACAAGCCCAGGACACTTCTCCTTCAATCCCATCAAGTAGAATGGGCCCATAGTATGACCTTTACCTTTGGGAAAAATGAGACAATGTCGTCTCTACTAGAGTCATCTGTGAACATCAGGACGTCACTTTTCAAGTGGGTAGGCCCTGGAAGACTATCAGCAAGCTCTGAGGTTGTGAGAAGTCACTAAACAGGATTGAGCACAGTGTGTAGATTTATACGATTAAATTATCTATTTGATTGTTGTGAACAAAAAGACTCAATGGTCGAAGCAGGGAAACCAGCTTGCAATCTGTGACCATAAACTACTTTCTATTAACACCACTCTGGAGACGGTCTAATAGATTTTTAGCTACAAATCTCACCCTGTTATTAACCATATAATCAGATGTTGCACCCTGAAGATTTTATTTCCTGATAAAATCTTACTTCATCTCCGTTTGTAAAAGATTACAAAGCCACTTGACAACATAGAAATCTTCTTATACTCCTATTCCACTGGGATTCTTATCAAATCCCATTAAAAGGAAAATTGACCTGTATTTTTAATATAAAGAAAGCCTGTACAGACTTAGTTTGCACATGTTCAGGTCAGTATGTTACCTGTCTTAAGAGAAATCAGTCTAGAGCTGCCCAGCTCATGGCATAACCTCATGATAAACATCTTCCACACTCTCCAGACAGCCTACATGGACTAGATTTAGAAACACAATTTCCACTTCTGCTGGCTGGTTTTACGTCAACTTGACACAAGCTAACATCATCAGAGAGGAGGGAACATCAATTAAGAAAATGCAAGCTTTAGGGCATTTTTAAAATTAGTGACCAATATGGTAGGGCCAGCCCATCTAGGGTGGTGCCAGCCCTGGGGATGTGGCCCTGAGCACTGTAAGAATGCAAGCTGAGGGCTGGTGAGATGGCTCAGCGGGTAAGAGCACCCGACTGCTCTTCTGAAAGTGATGAGTTCAAATCCCAGCAACCACATGGTGGCTTACAACCACCTGTAATGAGATCTGACACCCTCCTCTGGTGCATCTGAAGTCAGCTACAGTGTACTTATGAAGAATAATAAACGAATCCTTGGACTGGAGAGACCAACTGGAGCGAGCGGGCCTGTCTGGAGCGAGTGGGGGCTATCTGGAGTGAGCGGAGCCGATTGGGGACAGTGGAGCGAGCGGGGCCAACCGGAGCAAGCGGAGCCGATCAGAGCGAGCGGGGCCAACTGGAGCAAGCAGGGCCGGCCAGAGCGGGGCCATACGGGGGCAGCCAGAGCGAGCGGAGCTGGCCGGAGCAAGCGCAGCCTGCAGGAGCGAGCGGGGTCGAGCAGAGCGAGCAGGGTTGACTGGAACAAGGGAAAAAAAAAAAGAATGCAGGCTGAGCAAGCCATGCGGAGGAAGCCAGTAAGCAACGCCCACCATGGCCTTTTGCATCAGCTCTCACCTAGAGGTTCGTGTCCTGCCTGAGTTCCTGTCCCCAGTTTCTTTGATGATGAACTGTGATGTGGAAGGGTGAACTGTAAGCTTTGGGTCATGGTGTTCCATCACGGCAATAATGACCCTAACTAAGACACCACTAACTGTGAATAGTTGAGCACATGTCCTTGTAGTATGCTAGGGCATCTTTTGGGTATATGACCAAGAGTGGAACTATTCCCAGTTTTCTAAGAAACCATCAAGTTGTTTTCCAAAGTGCTTGTGCAAGTCTGTGTTCTCACTCGCAATGGAGGAATGTTCCCCTTGCTCCACATCCTTGCCAGCTTGGGCTGTCAAACTTGAGTTTTTGAGCTTAACCGTTCTGATGGGTATAAGAAGGAATCTCAGACTAACTTTAACTTGCATTTCCCTGATGACTGAGGATGATAAATGTTTCTTTATGTGCTTCTCAGACATTATATATTCTTTTGTTGTGAATTTTCTGTTTAGCTCTGTACCCATTTTTTCAGTTATTGGTTTGTTGGTGTCTCTCTATATTTTAGGTATTAGACCTCTGATGCATGTATGATTGGTGAAAAGTGAAGGGGGAATGAGGGAGAGGTGTGTGAGGGTGGGACTTGGAGGAGAGAAGGGAGGGGGCTGCGATCAGGATGTAAAGTGGATAAATAAATAAGTTAATGTAGAAAAGATACCATTTACTATAAATATTTCTCCAAGAGAATATGAGATAAAAGAGAGTGGGGAGAAAGAGAGGGAAGAAGGGAGGGAGGCAGGCAAGAAGGGGGGAGGGAGGGAGGAAAGGAGGGGTAAGATATCTATATCTACATCTCTATCTATCTCTCTATCTATCTAGATAGAGAGATAGATAGCTTGTAATAACAAAGTTTAAGGTTGAAGCCAAAACCAAAGATAATATTAAAATGCTATTACATTTTGATTATTTCCTATAATTGTCCAGGATAAATGTTCCCTTCAAGTGTCTTTAATAATGTACAGTGTTTGCAGCAAAGAGATGAGGGTTAAGCCTTGTTTCTGAAAGATATCCTCCCATGTAGCTAACGAAATGAAATTTGTGTCATGCATGCCCCAGGGCAAATAGAAAAAAAAAAAAGAAGAAAGAATGAGAAGGAAAAGAAGCTAGGTATCAGGTCATTACTTTTCATTCCCTAATGTGCATTACCCTTGATTTCTAAGATAAATTGATGGGTTTGGTATCTTGATATTAAGGCCAGTCGATTGTGCAGGTTTGTGACAGGAACAAGGGGTGCTAGGAAAGTCAACCTGATTCTGTGTCCTTCAGTGAAGTCATCAGTTCAGGACAGCACCACTTAACCAGTCAATGGGACACAGAGGATGCCAAAGACCAGTCTTTCTTTTTTAAAAGGGGGCAGGACTGAGAGACCAGACCAACTCCATCTTTGGTTCAGACTCAGTCTTAGAGAACCCGACCTAAAGTTGAACTCTTCCAACAAGCCTGTACACCTAACACTAGTTTCCAGGTTACTTCCAAACAAACCTGCACGCACCTAGCATCAGTTTCCAAGTTACTCTCTAAGCTGATTACACCTCCATGTCACTCCCTAACAACCGCCAATCAGGAGGAAAGCAGACGCTAACGTTTATGCTTTGGCTCCCAGCACCAGCCAATTATTTTAAAGGGCAACAAAATTCCATAATAGCCCCACTTCAGACGTGTGCCGGGCTCAAACCCCTCTTACTTGTTTGCTTGCCTCTATAAATGCTTGCTTGAATCTGGGCTCTGGGCTTCGCCTTCCAGTTGTACTGTGTCAGGGGCAGCAGTGAGGTCCAGCTTGATCATGAATAGAGACCCCAGTGCGCTTTCATCGGAGTCGGCTCCTTGGTCTTTTGGGTTTGCGAAGGGGCACAGCAGCGCAAGAGACAATTGATCAACAATTAGCAATGGTTTTATTACAGAATTCTTCAGTTACTTAAAGTGACCACATCAACAATATAAGTTCACTGCAGTATTTGAGCGGTGAGACCTCCTACATCTAATTTAATAAGAGGAGGCCTGCCTCCTCATTCTAAAAATGGTTAGGAATTAAAATTAAGTAGTTGCTCCGGAAGTGGTTAACCGGTCCACAAATTAGAGTTCTTCAACGTAAATTTTCCTTCTTATTCTACTACCGTTGTTTGGGCATCATTGAGATATTATAAATATAAGCAAGGCTGAAGTTCACTACTAAAATCCATGAACTAGAAAACATCAAATAATCTGCTTTATTAAAAAGGAATATCTTCTTTTGAAAGTTTGAAATTTATATCCTTTTAATTACATCTTGTATAGCAGGTAATCAAGAATGGAAAAATATTCATGCTGTGAAAAAAATAAATGAGGGCTTTTAAAAACCGAAATTGTCTGTGTCTTTAAATTTCCTCTTTGGGAGATTAGCAAATATTGCAGGAACTGAAAGTTGATAATTACAGTGTTTGCCCAGGAAAAAGTTACCATATGCTTCCAAACCATCAAATGGGAGCCCAGTTTGAATGAGTCATAGATGAGTGACTTAACTGCATTCATTCCTTCTATACTAATTATCTTGTGAAAGGAAATGATATTCTTTTGCTTTTATGTTGCTCACAGTCAACATATCTAAATGGTTCCAATCTCAAGACCACTGGGAAACCACCGTGCCCTGATTTTTCTCCTAACTTTGAAATTAAAGAATACTATACAAGCATTATACCCTTTTTAAATATCAGAAACCATACACCCAAAAATGGGAGAATGGAACAGGAAGGGCAAGGTAGAACAAACTCAACAACTGATATACTGTCACTAGTTATGTTCAAATAACACCAACAAAAATGGATCAATCAGATGGTCACAGGCTAAGGAAGCCAAAGACCATGTACAAGTGAAAAAGTACAAAAATAACCATTAGAACAAACATAGAAAGTTATTTACGTTTTAAAATAAATAAGCAAAGAGGCAGCTTATGTAGAAAAAGTAAATATAATAAATATAGAGTTATAATTAAATAGTCATATAGAGATTAAGCAAGCCAGTTATTTCAACAAAACGTCCATGGACCTAACTGAATGGTTGAAAGAAAAATATTTTCACCTTAATTCACAAGTGAGACTCAAGTGTGTGATGAAGACATTTAAGCCAAGGGATTCAGAGAGGTCAGAAACTCAAAGAAGACCAGAAGTGAACCAGGGCCAGTGGAGATGAAGAGAGAGCATGGGTTGTTGGCAGAGATGTTGGCAGAGCAGCCGAGCCAAAATGTGTTCGAGACAGTGCAAGGCCACAGTCCAAGATGGAATGTGATACTGAACACCTGTGCATTAAATTACTGCTTGTGTAAAGTGGACACCATAGCCATGTATAATGACATTAATGGGTACATACTAAAGGTTGGGGATTTTTACACATCTCTCTAAGATTAAAATGACAATTTATATTGTATGTAACATTTTATGTTATGTTTCTAACAGGCCTTTATACACCACACACACACACACACACACATCAACTATGTAGATCTTATAGTCCAATAGAATTTCATAGCAATGGATTAAAACCAGAACTTAGGTATAGGATATGAAAACCATAACAGAAATAAATAATCCTGTAAAAGGTAGGTGTGTTTTTTTTTCAATTGAGATATAGGAAGGCCAACAGACCAAGAGCAAATTGTGGCTGGAAAATTAGTTTGGGGAGCAGGAGAGATGGCTTAGAAGTTAAGAGCAATGTGTGCTCTTCCAAAGGACCCAGGTTCCATTCCTAGGACCTGCATGGTAGTTCACCATCTGTAGTTCCATTTCTATAGGGTTCAGTTTCTTTTTCTGTCCTCCTGGATACACATGCTTGCTGGGCACATATACATGTGTGCAAAACACTCAAACATATAAATAAAAATAAGGAAATCTGAAAAATAACCCCAAACTATCCTTAGTCTGTTAAACTTGCAGATCCCAAGAGGGGTATGTGTGTGCTTTGCCCACAGAGGGCCTCATAAGAGGTCAGGAAGGAGGCAGATCGTGTGGGAAACATAATTTTTAGTGTGCCTTCAGGCAAGGCAGTGTAATGTGTGTTTAGAGGTTACAAGGCTAATGGTCAAAGGTAAAGGAAATCACATTGCTACAGAATATAAAAAGGAAGAAAGGTGACAGGGGTGGGGGGACAACAGGAGGTAAAAGGGAAAGAATACATATGCAATTAAGGAAATTTTAATAAAAGGACAAATGACTGGAAATGTCTAAAATCAGGTGATTATATGAAGCAGAATAAAAAATAAAATAGAAAATTACAGAATACATGAAATAATGCTGAGTGTAGTGGAAAAAAATAAAGACTCACACAGTTTAGAAAAAAAAGTAGCTTATTTCTGGGTTTTCAGAAACTGGACAGCGAGGTACATTCCTTGATTGGAAGAACAGGCTGAATTGTGGGTTCTTGTTTTTCCTGTGGCTTATGCTGAAGCCCAGCAGAGACCGCACCTTGGCCGCTCTCCTTTGCGTACCAGTGACCTCTGCTGGACACACTTAGCATTGCAGTTTGTTTGTGTAAAGCCCTCTGAGGTTGCCTTCTCTTGGTGAACTCATTCTAAGGTTTTAGCAGGGGAACTTGCTACACCCATTGCTAATCACAACTCTGAAAACAGGCAGAAGATATGTCTTCTCACTTCCCAGACCGCCTACGTATTACTTATCCCACCCACTGCTCTCAGACTCATCCTTGTCAAACATCAGGGTTATTATTTTTAGTTAAGAGTAGGGCTGTGTCTCTACTTTCTTGCTAGAGCAGACACCTGAGGATTCCTGACCTAATGTCCTGGTCCTAGACCCCAGGCCCCCGGTCAGCCCAATATTTAACAATAAGTTCTGTCTCAGGATGGTACAGGCCAATGCCCTCTAATTAGAGTGACCAAATGGGACTTCCCTGTTCTGCTGATCTATCAGACACAGACTCACTGTCTCACCACGGTCCTCTCTTGAGTTAGAGCCCTGAGAGGCTGTGGTCTGGTCGGAGGGTAGGGATGCCTGAGTCTGGCCTGGCTTACATTTAGGATCTCCCTTCATGCTTCACCCCAGGCCCCCGAAGGCTGTGCTTGGCCCACTTTGGATCCGTGAATCAGCTTTTTCATGCAGTTGGCGCTGACGTTTCTTTTCAACCCCTTTGTGAAGTTTAGGGCTCTCTTCCCTTAAAAAAAATTAGAAAAGTCTATCTATCTATCTATCTATCTATCTATCTATCTATCTATCTATGTTCATATAAATGATAACTTTTAAAAACGTGATGTGTGTGTGTGTGTGTGTGTGTGTGTGTGTTGAGGCTGTGTGTGTGCTTCCCTGGTGTGCCTTTCCAAGTCAGAGGACAGCTTGTGAGACTTGTTTCTCCCCATCCACCATATGGTATCCACGCTCAGTGGCAAGCGTTTTCACCTGCTGAGCCATCTCACCGGGGGCTGCCCCTGTTCCGAGGTTTATTAGGACTCTTTCACCAGCCCCCGATGGAGGCAGCCTGTAGCCCATCGTGAGATACGGGACAGATACTAAGTGTGTTGTTAATACTCAGATTCAGATTCCCGTGTTTAAGAGGAGAGCCGTAATGAAGACTGGGTGTGCTTGGGATGGAAGAGATGTTTTCCTGCCTGTGGAGAACGCTGTGGGTTGATGCTCTGGGCTGCCAGCCACCTACATAATTACATTTGGCTACAATCACTGAGCCTACTGCAGATCATAAGATCCAGGGGCTACCTCTCAACGTAGCTTGAAGAGAACTACTATTTTTTTCTTTCTGTTTAAACAATGAGCATTAAAACAATATTACCAAAGATTTGCAGTTTATGACCTCTAGGTCTAGGCACTGGTTCTTATGAATATAAATTTTTATGGGGATATGCTCAAGTTCACTTACTTTCATAGTATCTTTGCTTGCTTTCCCTTTATTGCCGCACCGCTAAGGAGCTGAAAGGAGAGAAGATGGCTTACACAGCTGAGCATATTTGCTATTGGAAGCTATTAGATAAAAGCTAGGCCATGATCTGTAAGTTCAAAGGACTTATAGATCTTGGATCAACTAAACTGATTGTGTTGTCTGTGGTTAGCATCAAGAAAAAAAGTTCAGTTGATTGGTAAAGTTGTTTCTCCCCCAGAAGATTAATTTTTGTGGCTGTCCCTTTAAAAACAGGTCCTGAAATTAATTGCCTTTGGGATATGCTATGCATTTCTGTCTTGAAAAATCCTAATCCAGAATAAAATACCTACAGGGATTTAGTGTCTTCTGGGCTCTGCCGAAACCTACACACACACACACACACACACACACACACACACACACACAGCATCCATTTATACACATGTCTAATTAAAATAGAAACATTGAAAAGGCCTAAAAAGAGACAGTTTGTGTTTGTATTTTTACATTAAATAAAATGCACACATAAATTATTACTTTAAAAAAACTCAGTGTGGCATAAATAGGAAACCATTGATAGCTTCAAATTCATTGTGTATACCATAAAAATAGAATTTAAACCAAGTGAGTAAAAATATATACATACAAAGCAATGGAGTAAAATAGAAAGATGCAGGGTTCTAAGTAAGCGATTCCTAAAAGAGTGTTAACAAGTGAGTGTTGGGGAGCAGGACACAGAGAGGAGGGTTTCTAACACTTCATAGCACTCCTTTATGACAAACATGAAATAGTTCACATTAGTGGGCAGAGGAGAGTTTACATGCTCCTGACACACACAAAATGATTTATGTCTGAAGTAAGAGGTATATTTTACTCTATTGTGATATATATGCCTTCAAATATATATGTGGATATATGTATTCAAATGACAATTGGACTTCATTAACCCAAACTTTTTTTTAATGTGCTAATAAGAAATAAAAATAATTTTAATTAGAGAAAAAAGATTAAACCTGTACCTTGTATGAGTAACTGTGACCAGGTGTCTGGACACACAAAGTATCACTTCTCACAAGTTTGTAAAGCTCATGGTAATTTTAAAATTGCTACATGTTATCAGGATAAATTGTTTAAACAAACCTTTGCTCCTTGTTTTCTCTTGTTCTACTTCTCAAGGGCTCCAGAATGCGTTCTATGCCATGCTTGTTTGTACACAAGCTTTTGGGAGCTTGGTGTGTCTGTGGCTCCCTCTGTCTTCTATGCTGGCCCCTTTGCTGCCTGTGCCCCAGTTTATTCAGTCAGCCCTTTTAACTAGGTGTACCATTCAGAAGTTGTTGCTGTTAGTCTATTTATTCTTGTTTTAGGCTTCAGAAATGCTGAAATCAAATCCTTGTTATGTTTTGATAAGATTCATTCTTTAAAGTAAACTATCACCATAGCAGGATTTCTAGGCAAGAAGTCAAGTGTAATTAAATGTCTTTTATAGAACCTGCCCTGAAATTAACTGAATCTTGAGTGCTATGTTCTTTCTCCATATTCCTACTAGCAGTAAAAAGTTCCTTATTTAAGAAACACAAGTATTTTATATATATATATATATATATATATATATATATATATATATATATATATTTGCTGAGAAATGCAATACACACACACACACACACAACACACACACACACATTTAAGAGTAAATATAAAGAAAATGTGTCCTACTTTAATCATCCCTCCTTTTACAACTGGTGGCATTTTACAGACATGAGCACAGGGCCATATTCTTATTTATAATGTCAACTTCTATAAAAATGCATCTTGGACTTCAGAACTAAATAAGTTGGACCTATTAAATTAAGAATTATTGCAGCTAATTATTGAGCAAAGCCACAGTTACTATTTTGTGGTTATTAAACTCATCCATAATTCCTCCCAGCACTCATTTTCTAAAGTTAGGTAGCTCAGACATCAGAGGATGTATACTGGTGACCTGTAGATGTTATTTTTATAGTTGCTTACATTTGTTTGTAGGAGCCAAATGGCCAGGGAGTTGAAACTTATCTAGGTGAACTCTATGTTTTCCTGTTTGCCCCTATTGTTAGGTAATAATCCTGTTGGGGATTTTCGGTTTCTCTCAGGACTCTCAGGTTTGTATTAACCATGGGTTGACAATGAGGGAGGAGTAAAGCAGTGGAAAGTATCCGGAGTGTAGTGTTTGCATAGGAACTTTTATCTGCTGGCACTCTAGCCAAGACTACAAAACAAGCCAGTCTCTTCTAAAGCGAGGACCTGTGATTTTTGAATCAGTGAAATACCTTCCCATGTGGGTACACTAACTTTTGTCTTTAAAAGACTGTAAGATGGAGCTGGGTCCTCTGTGAAGCTGGCTTCTTCTTTCTTTGGAAATGTAGGTCTTTTCTGAATTGAAACTGGTAAGAACCAGACTGGTTGTTAGTGTCCCTTCCTCTCTGTAATTCCATACTATAATTGGTTTGACAGGTAGTGGTGGCTTATAGTTTAAAATTAATTCCTTCTGATATTTTATAGATTCAGAGTTATGTGTTAATTAAAATTATATGGAAAAATCTCATATTTGTGATTGGAAAAGAGGCAACAGCAAAAGGCTGCTTCCTCCTTCTCCCCCCACCCCTTCTCCCTTTTCTTCCCTCTCCTCTTTCTCCCCCCTCCTCCTCCCAATTGTATTTGCAAGTAATGATTATCAGTAAGCTGCTTTTCCTGTGGTTCAGAGAAATTCTCCTGTAGACTCTTGAGTACTGATCTCCTTGCCTGGGAGGGAAACACACCTGCCAGTTGCCAGACTCAAGGGAAGAGTCTTAGACAGTTGGATACTTTTTGCCAACATTCTTTGGCAGAAGGTTTTGCACAAATATTACTTGAGTTAATCACTACACTTGTACAAGGTAAAGCAACATTGTAGCTGACATAAAAGTCGGGCTGGTGAGATGGCTCAGCAGGTAAGAGTACCCGACTGCTCTTCCGAAGGTGATAAGTTCAAATCCCAGCAACCACATGGTGGCTCACAACCATCCTTAATGAGATCTGGCGCCCTCTTCTGGAATGCCTGAAGACAGCTACAGTGTACTTACATATAATAAATAAAATAAATCTTTAAAAGTAGGGGGGAATAAACAGAATCTCCAAACCCACATGTCAGCATCTATAGGCTCAAGACAGAAGCACAGGGCAGAAAGTGTCTTCTTTGCAGGCATCCTTTGTACAGGGGAGGTGAGGGACTTTGGAGGCACTCTACTTGGAGGGTTTTACACTCCAAGAACCAGGAATGGTGAAGTATTAGTATTACAGGACACCTTGCTGTAGGAGGGACCAGGACACAGCCAGGACATCTGGACTGTTCTCACTTCCATATAACACATTCTCCATGCATTCTGCTTGAGAATTCCATGCAAGCTAGGAGGAGAGAAGTTCCTCTAAATTAATCTGGGGACTGGTGGCTGCAGCACCGTGTCATCCATTTCTGATCTAGGCCCTTCTCTCCTAACTGAAAGACATCTTTTCTCCTGCTGTATTTTCTAAGGATGTTCATGCAGAAAGGTCTAGCTTTGTTGTCCTGGAAGTGAGGCCCAGAAACTGAAGAATTAATTCTTAGATACTTCTCTGAGTTCCTTTGTGAGAATTCTGCTTTTGAAAACTTCATCAGATTCTACAACTGGATGTGGAATAGGAACACCATATAAAAATCTTAACAATAAGGATTGGGTCAAATAACCTAATGCAAAATTGGCAAAATGGCAAAGACATAGATGCAATTAGGGCAGATGTTTCCATTCCTTTGCCACAGCTCTGTGGTCCAACATTTTTTTTTTTTTTTTTTAAATCTAGTGGTTTTTACCCTTAATTGTTAATAAGTACAGGCTCCCTTTGGTGAGTTATTCAGCCTTGAAGAAGGTTATTGAAATCAGATATATCCTGCTTCTGATGTATTTATAACCTAATTGGATAAAATATATTCTTGTCTATGTAATAATGTAAAACAAATTGAGGGGAGGAGACAGGATTCGGAGAAGTCAAGTCTGTTATGAGGAATGATTCTAAATAGACAGGAAAGGTATCAACTGTGTGAAACACAAGGAAAAAGTACTTATGAATGACGTGCTTTTTGATAAATATTTTATCAGGAATTGTGAGTTATCTTAGGAAACAAGGCAAAATTGTTCTAGAGAAGTCACTCTGGACACTCCATTTTATTATACCAGGTGTTCTCTCCTATCCTCTGCTATAGAGATTTTGATAGTGAATCTTGTTTGTCAATTTGATACACCTGCAGAGGGGGGGGGTGCATTAATTGAGATATGACTACTGTTGTATTATACTATGGAGCAGTTTCTTGACTGGTAATTGATGTGGGATTGCATAGCCCACTGTGGGTGGCACCATTCCTAGGTAGTTATTAGACAGGTAGCTAAACATAAGCCTGAAGAAAGCCAGTAAGCAGTATTCCTCCATGGTCTCTGATTTAGTTCCTTCCTCTGGGTTCCTGCCTCGACTTCCTGTGGTGTCATGCCCCCTCTCCCACCTGAGTCACTTTTGGTTATGGTATTTCTTTTTTCCCCTCTATTAATTTACTTATTCATTTTACATCTGGATCGCTACTCTGGTTAGGGTATTTCTTACAGCAACAAAAAAAGCAAAGTAGGAGAGAAATTGCTACCTAAAAAGTCGGGCTGTTCCTGTGATGGACCTAACCATGTTGTCTTTGGGAAGACTGTAGAAACGGTTTGGACTTTTGAGCAGGTAAGACTGTTGAGTGCTCAGAGCTTGATGCTTGATGGAGTGGCTGTTCTGAGGGAGCTTGGAATATATTAATGTCGAGAGATGTACAGATAACAGATGTCAGGCTTGTGATGTTTTAGAGAAGCAAAGACTTTATCAGTGCTGTTTGTATAAATTCTGTATTAAAACTCCTTTGAAGTGAAATCTTTGTTTTACTGGGATAATGGATGCTGGTTTGCTGGAGCTGGAAAGCCCTTTGTGATTAACAAATCGGAAGTATTTCCCCAGGGTTAGTACA
>CACVCL010023527.1:0-14140 GCA_902729485.2 Mus minutoides
GGGTACCAGGCCTACATTGTGCTTTTAGTTATCTTGTGGGGCCAAGGGAAGTCATTTTAGCAAGAGCCGCTTCTAAGTGTCTGCTGTGAATAATGTTGTACATCATTGAATACATAAAGGCTCCCCCCTCCCCCATGCAGTAAACTCAACAACTCATTTTGTTATTCTAAGAAGGCTAACAAAGTAATAGTTCTTTTTTTTCTGATGTAAAATGTTATAAAATTCTTATTATTTCTCATTATTTAGAAGCACTTGACTTCATGTCTGCAGCTGTTTGATCTTGTTATTGGAATTAAATAGAAAAGTAGGAGTAGAAGCAAGTTTTTTTTTTTCCAGGTTTTTAAATACCGACTCTAGTGAAGAAATAGTTTGAAGAGCAGGATGTGGATTTAAGATATTACTGGTTATGCTTATGATCTTTAAACACACACATGTGTGCATAGATATATGTATGCATATGAATGTGTTACCTGTGTGTGTGCACATGTGCCACTTGCATATGTGGTGCTTGGGGCAAGTCAGAAGAAGGTGTGTCCTGGCACAGGAGTCACTGACTGTTGTGAGCTACCATGTGGAAATTGAACCCAGGTCCTCTGCAAGAGCAGCAAGTGTTCTTAACCATTGAGCCATCTCTCCAGCCCCATATACCTAGCTTTTACAGTGTCTGAGCATGCTGTGTGTTTGTGTGTGTACATGTGTGTATGTATCTGTATGTGTGTTCATGCCTGTGGAGGTCAAAGGTGCTAGTTAGGCGCCATCAGGCCTGGCTTTTGTATGTATGGTTGCTAGCTATCGAATTTAACTCCTCCTGCTTGCAATGGAAATATTTTACTGACTGAGTTTTCTCCCTAGCCTTGGGCTATATTATGTTTTGAGGACTCTTTTTTTACTCCCTACTGCATTTATTAGATTAATTTTTTTTCCTACCAAAATAGTTTAAATCTTGGGAACTCTGCTTCCTTTGTGCAGAGAGGTAAACATGCTAGAGCTTTTCAAAGTGCCACTCATGTTAGAGCTTTTCAAAGTGTCCTTCAGCTTTCACTCCTGGTCAGCGAGGGAGGGTGACACTGTGTCTTACTGTGGGGACACGGTTTGATTTATGCTTTAATTCATTACAAATACTTATTTTATGTGTGGGGTGCTTTGTGCCATGTGAGTCTATGTACCATATGTGTGCTTGGTGACCTTGGAGGCCAGAAGAGAGCACTAGGTCCCCCAGACCTAGAGTTACAGATGGTTGTGATCTACCATGTGGGTGCTGGGAATCGAACCTGGGTCATCTGGAAGAGCAGCAGAGCTCTTAAGCTTTGAGCCATCTCTCCAACCCCTTAATACCTTTTTAATAGGACATTTCCCCATACTGTGGCTTCTCGTGCTGACTTCTTTTTTCTTTTTTCTTTCTTTTCTTTCCCTTTTTGACTCAGTGCGGCTAGCTTTCTTTTTACTTAGGGACGCACTGACGGGCTCAAGCCCCGCCCCACCCGTGTATAATTAGTTACTTGAAGGTCATCTCGGGCACACCATTCTCAGCTCTGTATCGCTGCAGCTTCCTAGCATCTACGTATTACACTGTTCTGCTGCAGTTTAGAAAGAAACCTTGGTTTCTAATGGGTCTTCCTGAATCCATTTAAAAGTATTGATTGGAATGTGGTGTCCTAAGGGTCAGAAGTTCTATGTGACTTCCTTTGTTTAACAATTCACCCCAGTTTCTGCATTTTAAAAATACTTTAAGGCAATTGTGTATGAAAGTCCTATTGAAAGTGAAAGACTTCGCTGTGTCACATGCACCGACCTGGTACTTGATAGACTCTAAGGATTAGGAAGGTACTGCCACTTTGTTTAGCCCTGGCGAAAATATCCAGGGGCTGGGGAGCACTTGTCCAGTAAGCAGTGCCACCTGAGCGTGAACCACGCCTCTGTGTCAATGTCGTGGACTTGGTAGCTTACCCTTGTCATTCCTGCTCTTGGGAGGGAAGCCAGGTGCATATACTAGCCAGCTAGTTAGCCGAATAGGTGGCAACAGCTCTCCCAATCCAGGATTCTTCTCTTCCCGATCTGGTGAAGTTACTCAGTTTCCACCCTGGGCAGCTGCCGCTGTGACTAGGCATGAGGAGATGGTCTTGACAGCTGTCAGTCAAGCTGCTCAACCGCCTTCCCTGATAGCTCCAGTCACTTAAAAAAAAAGGTTTTGCATGCAGTCAACAATTTTCTTCAGAAAGCTTAAAAAAATTAATGCTTCACTTCTAGATATTAAATAACCTTAGCTTGGGCCTCTGAGCTGTCTCAGGGCTTGGTATAAGCCTGAGATAACATACCATCCAGGTTAGTATTTTACTCTTAAATTAGATTTTCCTCAGAGCAAGCTTATCATGTGACTCTTCTTATGAGATGCCTAGAATTCCCAAGTCCATAGAGAGGAAATAGATTCCAAGTTGCTAAGAACTGGGCAGAAGGGATAATGAGGGTTCATTGTTTCTGAATTTGAAAACGTTCTGGGAGTATAGTGCTGACAGTTATGTGACAGTCGGTTATCCTTACTGTCTCTGACTGTACACTTCTAAAACTGTCATGTTGTCTATATTTTATCACAGAAAATTAAGAAAAGAAAGCTTACTTATGAAAAGTTGGGAAGAAAGACTGCTGTGTTGGACAGTATATATTTAAAATAAAGCTACACACTAGAATGGTAAACCTAATTAAATGAAGAGCATACATGCATATGAAATTTAATAACCTGTGAAAGCAAGAGATGCCCTGGCGGTAGTTGACCACATTCTATCAATAGGATAACATGTCTGAGATTGAAAGCCATTTTCAAATTTAGACTCCAGCAGGAAAGGCACTGTGTCTCATTAGAGAATATTCTCATTTGCCTGGCCAGACCACACCCAATGTAGCCCCTATCTAGAGTCCCTAATGTCAAATGTTCATGACAGAGATACTCAGGAGAGCAGCCAGTGGACTGTAGAGGCAGGATTAGGTTAGGTACCAATTGTATTAAGACAGATAATTGAAGGCTCCTGAGATGAGAGCCTAGACAGGAGAGTGGTCCCAGGACACCTAGCTTTGAAATGTCCCTGAAATGTTGAGGGGACTGTGAAGTAGAAGAGAGAGGAGACTTATTCTGGGTTAATGCGGACATTGCAGCCATAACTAATGTGAATGTGCAAGTTAGAGTATTTTGAACTGAGAGGTAGGTGTGTGTGTATGTATGTGTGTACGTGCGCATGCGTGCGTGCGTGCGTGCGTGCGTGCGTGTGTGTGTGTGTGTGTGTGTGTGTGTGTGTGTGTGTGTGTGTGTGTGTGTAGGGCAGTGGCTGTCAGGATGAGGATATGTATCTTAGTGTGCTTTCAGCCAGGCATGGTGGTGCATGCCTGGAATTCCAGCATTCAAGTGTCCAGGGCTGGAAAATAGCAAGTTATAGTCAGCCTATGTTACAGCATAGCAAGCCCCTTTCTCAATAATTAAGTACATAAATAAGTAGGTCAACGAAATTACACTAATCTAGGAAATAAAAAGATCTTGGGCCGGGCAGTGATGACACGTGCCTTTTATCCCAGTACTTGGGAGGCAGAGACAGGTGGATCTCTGAGTTCCAGGACAGCCAGGGCTATACAGAGAAACCCTGTCTAAAAAAGAAAAGATCTTGGATCAGTTGTTTTGGTTTTTTTTTTCCTCCATAGTATTGGCTATAACTGGTATATTACAGTCGATATATATTACACATATATACTTTTCTGAATATTCTGGGAGCTTTTGAGATATGCAGGACTAAATTCGGCCTTCAAAGATCCTCGTACTGGGCTGGGTGTGGGATCCCGTGTTCTTTAATCTCAGCATAGCACTCGGGTGGCAGAAGCAGGCAGACTTCCGTGAGCTTGAGCTACACAGAAAGATCCTGTCTCAGCAAAAGTTCATGGGATGTAAAGTGAATAAATAAATTAATTTTAAAAATCTTTGATATTCTTCGAAAAAAAAAGTAGAGAAGGTTTCATCAGTCAGAAAACATTATGGAGAGAGTCCGTGGGAGGCGATATCACCTCTTCTTGGGAGATAATCAGGAGTTGGGCTGGCAGGAAATGGGGTTTGTGGAAGCATGGTAGGCTTGGCAGGAAGAGGGGTTTGTGCAGACATCGTAGTGGGTACACATTTGGGAAAGATGCAGCCACTGAAGGACGGGTGAACATTCTTACATGCCTTATTTCTTACAAAATGGGTGTAGAATCAGTAGCCAGAGAACTTGATAAAGCTAGCATGCTGGTGATGCTTTGCAAGGAAGAAACCAGAAGGCTGGCATTGTGGTACACGCCTTTAATCCCAGCACTTGGGAGGCAGAGGCAGGTGGATCTCAAGTTGGAGGCCAGCTTGGTCTGCAGAGTGAGTTCCAGGACAGCCAAGGCTGCACAGAGAAACAGGTGGTGAAGGGAGAGGGAGGGGGGAGGGACGAGAAATAAGAGTTGGGGGGAGGATATTATTAGCATGTTAGAAAGGAGAGAGAGAGAGAGAGAGATCAGAGTGGGGGAGGGTATTCTTAGGTTTCAGGTGCTGTAGGCTCTCGAGGGAGAACTGTACGGCAGCACCCAGGAGGGGTGTTTCCTCTGAGAGTAGTTCTGTCTTCAGGCATCTGGCAGGCAGTTTCTGAAAGGGGAATTCCCAGAGTGATGTCTCAGGCCTCCTGGGGAGGAAGCAGGGCTTCTCCTGACCCAGCTCTCACACAGGACATAGATACCACAGTATTCCTCAATCAGCTGAGTGGCCAGTGGTAACCCAGCTTCAGAGAGGAGGAAGGAGACCCTCAACGCTTGCTGAGAGGAGCCTGCACGTGTCTGCAAGGAATTCACGGTGTCCATTTTCAGAGATTGTCCCCATCGTGGTTGGCCAGTTTTAGATATCCTGCAATAGAAAGGGTTTTCACTTTATACTTCTAGTTGGCTTTTCTTCAGAGGTGAATGAGCTCTTGACTTCAGAGGCCATGCTCCTATTGAAGGCAAGATTCAGCTCAGGAAAAATGGGTCAGCTGCTGCACCAGTCTTTGTGAATTTAACAGTCAATAAGTTACAGGATTTAGGTCCTTTGCAGGTGCTGGGTCTGTAACTGAGAGATCTGTGGAGAAACTGACCGAACTGGAGGTTAAGGGAGAGGAAGTATAGGAGATCCTCCTGGAAAATACCACAGCAAAGAGCATTAACTTCTTGAACAGAAAGGTCCTGAGACACCGCTCAGTTTGCTGTGTGCTGGAATCACCTACAAGCCTGTGAAAATCTCGATTACTGATCCCCAGCCCCAGGGCTGCAGAGTCGGTATGTTCGGGATGAGGGTCAAGAACACTGCATGTCTAGGCGATCAAGGATGGCTCAGTGCAAAGCGCTTGGTGGGCAAGTGTTAGAACCAGTACCTGTGCAAAAGCCTGACTTGGCAGTGTGCATATGTTCCACCCGTGTTGGAGGGAGGGAGAGAATCAGATCTCAGAAGGCAGACTCTAGGTTCAGTGAGAGAACCTGTGGGAAAAAGTAAGGCAGCAATGGAAGCTGGTGACATCTGCCTCTGGTGACATGCATAGGCGACTGCACATGCATACACGGGAGACATATGTACAGAGCACATAAACATTACAGAAGAGAGTGGCCCGCCGGGATGGCTCAGCAGGCAGAGGTACTTGCTGTGCAAGCCTGGGACCTGAAAGTTGTCCTCCATACATCCTCTCTGCCACATGCACCCCCACACAGCCATCTCACACACAATAGTAGCACTTTTTAAAAAAAAAAAAAGAACTATGTATGTCTAGCAAGTTCCCACATCCTTTGCTCAAGGCACCGTACCTTAGAGCTGCTGACACCAAATAAGAAAGTGAAGATTTTCTTAGGAGAGAACTTCGAAGGCCTCATGCTTTCTTATACTGTGGAGGGTTCGCACTTGGGGTGGATGTGGTTAGAGACATTTCAAAGGTTCTGTTCTTATCAGTAACTTGATACTTCAAGGAAATTGTGAAGGATGTTGTCTCTGGTGATTCGGTGCCTTGGTTAAATACCACTTTTTATCCTATGAACTATGAAAGGAGTTGGAAGGGGTGATCAGCAGCTGTTTAAACATAGTCTACTTCCTGAGTTTTCCATTAACTATAGAGAAAAAATGTAAACCTTTAATTAAGACTGAGGCTCTTGTTACCTTATTACTTCATTATGTTTTATGACTTTAGGATGTCTATTTTAAAATGCTTTTAAAATTATTATTTTTTAAATTGACGACAGTTGGAGAGATGGCTCCGTTCGGTAGTCAAGAGCGTTCGTTCACTGGCTGCTCTTCCAGACGACCTGACTCTATTCCCAGTACCACATGGCAGCTCATAATTGCTTGCAACTCAGGACCCAGGGTTTCTGACACCCTCTTCTGGCCTCCCCAGCACCCGGCACACATCTGGTACACATAAAAACACAGGCAAAACACCTATATACACAAAATAAGTAAATCAGTCAGTAAATAGGTGAAAATTAGGATAAAAATTTGGTAGTAGCACTTAACCTTTAGAAAAGCTGGGCCTTTGAAGGACACAGGATGTCATTGGGCAGGGAAGCTGGCATACTTTAGGAACATATTAGCTCATGTTTGGTGCATGTCTGTTTAGTCATACTGGGCATAATTATGTCACAGGCCAGACTTAAAACACTCCAAAGAAGAAGAAAGCTGTTCATCAAAAACAGATCAGAAGAACTGCCTTTAGCCAGGGGGAGAAAATGATGTCACAAGTGAGGAAACACGTGTCTTGGGTGTCATGGGAATCCACCACCCCAAGGAGTGACCCAGTGGACCTGGTGGCCCACACCTGCAGTCCCTGCACTTGGCAGCTGAGCAGGGGGGATTGCCTCTCGTGCATAGTGAGAGTCTGAAGGCTTGGCTACAGTCTACAGTGAAACTCTGTCTCAAAACAAGAAGGGAGGTGAGGACTGATAGACAGACAGGCAGACAGACAAAGCCAAACATAGAGGGATTGTTGGAATGAAATAAAAGATTTTGCACTTGGTTCAAGTAAGAATCCCACTAAAAATAACTTTTTCTTTTATATGATTTACCTCAAGAGTTATGAATATAGTTTCAAAGTTTATATCTCTTGCTTTAATTCTCTACAGAAGTTATAGAAAAAAGGCAAAGAACTTCAGTTTTCTTATTTTATTTGGATTATGTGCAATTAAACAATTATTCTTCTAATCTTATTTTTCTTTTTAAAAATTATTGGTTTTGCTTATTAATGCAGCTTAGAACCATACCCAGATAATCCTGGCAAATCTTTCACAACCTGGAAAATGTTGAAAGCAACCATTCCTATTTTGGTTTTATTAAATTTTGCACAAAAGCTCCCTCGCACCCCCAATTATTTTGTTCCTGTGAGGCCTGTTATGTAGCTTTCATCAGCTAGAATCTACATACAGTCTTCCTCAGGGCTGGGGTAGCAGGTGTGCCAGCCTGCTGAGATTTAACCCCGTTAAGTCAAATGCGCCAACCAGTTCATTTGTTAAAGGATTTATTTATTATTTTTATATGTATGTGTCCAAATGCCTAATTGTATATATATGGGGCATCACGTGTGTGGGTTCCGGGAGCCAAAGCAGAGTCCTCTGCAAGAGCAGCAAGTGCTTTTATCTGCTGAGCCATCTCTCCAATCCCCCTAACCAATTCTCCTGGACAAACTCAGCTGTACTTTTAACAAGTCACCACAATTTTTATTAAGAATACACATAAAATATGCATGAGCTTGCAGCGTGAGTAGCAATTTGTTTCCTGTTATTTTAAAGTGCTTCTTCATGCTGCACAAAATGAAGAGGTCAAGCTGTTCTCTTTTGCATCTTTTTGTCTCCTAGCTGCGAATGTAACCTCTATTATGTGTTAAAATTAATTTCTAATAAAACAAAAATGAGTGTGACCTACCCATGGGAGACATACCTCTGAAAATCCTGCATCCCAGGAAACCCCTCCCATGAGGTGAAGCTGACCAGGGCAACTCTGATTTCCAGTTTATGGTAATGTGTCATCCGTCACAGGGACATTCGGACACAACGAAGTGTGTTATAAGTGGGTGCAGCAGTAGTCCCTTTTGGACTTTGGGTGTCGGACTGACGGCTGTGATTTGCATTCAGGTAGCATTGGTTTAATATATAAGTTGAATTTTCTAAAGCAACAATATTTTCTAAGAGTTTACATAATGAAAATGAGATGACTTATGATACCATACCAGAATGCCTAGACATCACTGATAAAAGGTCATCATTCTTGTATATGGAAACATATATGTATTTTCATATATATATATATATATATATATATATATGTATCTGCACATATATATTATATACACACACATGTAACATGACCCACAACAGTGAATTACAGAGAAATACAGTAAAAATGAAACATATTGTGCAATATGCAGAAAAGAACTGGGGATTCCACATGGGCGTAAGTTCTCTCCAACATTCATATGTTGAATCTCCTTGAGTCTGGTACCTCTGAATGCGAATCAGAAATAGGTCTACTTGGATATGTAATTAGTTATGAGGAATTCATATTGTAGTAGGAGGGGTCTTTAATGACCGTTACTGATGTCCATTTAAAAAGGGGTAATTTGTGCCTAGGAATTCTGTGTGAAGATAGGAGTTAGTTCCTCTACCCAAGTAGAGGAACCATCAGACTGGCACAAGGGTGGAACAGAGAATTCCTTGACCTTCAGAGGCATATACCTGTTTACACCTTCACCCTAGACTCCTGGCTTCTAGAACTGCGATGTATTCTCTTGAGATCCTTCACCTAGCACTGGGTTCTTGGTTACAGCCCTCCCAAATCAACCCAGTTTTAGTGGAGGAGTCATAAAGGCACAGAAGGTCATGGGATTTCACAAATCTAAGATGAAATGGGCAGCACACCCTAAATCAAGCTTTCTTGATTTACTCCTTCTTCTTCCAGAAAGACATGGATGCTCTGTTAGAAGCAGCAGGCCTTGAGTTACCTTAGACAATACTGTATGAACATACACATCGTAGTTTCCTCTTGATTGCTACAAGAACTTGAATAAACTTGCATTTCCTAACTCCAGGGCTGTAACTCAGATTTCTTATTGACCGGATGGTTAGGGGAGGAGGATCTCGGGGCTGAAAAGATGTTTTGCCCTCTTATCTGCATAGACCTGATTCTGTGGGAGCAGTGACCAGCCTCCTCTGTAGTCACATGACACCTGGAACCGTGGCAACTAGAAGTGCCCAACCCTGCTTTGTGGTGCTTTTTGGAAAACAGAATTTCAAGCTGAACTTTTAGACATGGAAAGCAAAATAAGAGTTGGTGGTGCATTGTTAACACGCAAATGAGGGGTTGCTCAACTGTGTATCTTGCAGGTAGCATATGCATACATTTTGGCCAGTGTCAGCATGTAAACGTCTTGCCAAAGGTGGGGAAAGACATTACCTGCTAAGTTCCTTGTATACGGCTTCTGATACTGAGGATTTTTATAAATTATTCAATCCTGGTTAAATTTCATCAAAACCTGTAGAACTTCTTAATTAAAAAATTAACTTTGTGCAAGGATAAGAGCGTCCAAAGACAAATGCCTACAAGACAGCCATGATTCATCTTCCGAAGATGTTGAAAAGCCAGCTGCTACAAACTCATATTTTCTGAGTTGTGACAAGGCCGGCTTGCTTTAATTGTAAATAAATTGAGGGCAAAATGCAGAACAATAGTGTATAGTAAGGCAAATATTAATGGACAGTTTCTCAGCGCCTTGACTCTGGAGCAGGTCGCAGGAGGAACCGTCAACTTTGAGTTGTTTGATTATATGTTGATTGCAAGGAAAAAAAAATCACACTATAAAGTAGTTACTCAGCTTTTAGAAACAAGGTAGCTTTGAAACTTAAATACAAAGTAGGGAATGGAAATGTAGCTTGCTGGTTCCGTGCTTGTCTAGCAAGCGGAAAGCTCTGGGTTCTATAGCAACACTTAGTATCAGATACGGCGGAGGCAGGAGGTGGAGCTGAGAAGATCAGGGGTTCAAAGTCATCTCTGGTTACCTAGGGAGTCCAAAGTCAGCATGAGCTGTGTCAGACACGGTCTCAAACAACAAAATTTACCAGAAAATGGTAGCCCCATCAAACAAGGCTCTGTTATAACTTCTCAGGGAGTTCAGTGGACTTTTGAGTATGAAAACACAATGTCTGTTTCAGCATGAGCAGTATAAAGGATGAACTCCTGCCTACAAAGGAACTTAACTGACAGCAGCTGGTCTCCTAACATAAGATTTTACATGAAAAGTGGCTAATGTTTCTGGGGAACCGGAAATTTAATTTCTATACTTCTAAAAGCCTGCTGTTGCAACCAAATCACATTTTTATATCCTGGCATCTTTGTTGGGAGAACATGTAACCTGGGCTTGTCATAATGGACGGACAGTGGACACTGGACGTGGTTGGCTGAGGAGCTGAAACACAAGTCAGAGCGAAGCTCATGCTTCATTGTAGCGGTTTTACATGCTGTGTTTAAAAAGAGTCCCCTCCTCTTAGGCTGCAGATTGTCATGGGTAAGGAAGAACTGTTATTGAAAACGGGCACAGAAAAGAAAAATATCTTGCGATATCTTGAGACAGAAAAAAGTTGTTGAAACCGATTCTAGATAATACCTTTTAGTTTGTCCTGTTGTGTTTATATTATTCCTAGAATGTGCTGTATATCCTTAACATACAATATACCCTGTTAAATAGAAGTGTTTAACAGAGGGAAGGGGACAGTGAGGAATGGTGGTAACACTGTAAGTAAAAAACAGCAAACAAGAAATCCCTCTGAGTTAGTGTCGTTACTAACGTCTAATTGGCACTGTTACCGTTCACAGGTTTCTACGCGACACTTGTAAACACACATCCTGACATCTCACACTTTGCCTTTTAGGCTCCAGAGCTCTGGGTCACTGTGACAAGTTGGCCTGTCTTTTGTACACAGGGCTCATCTTGCCTGCTGGTTTGGTCTTTGAAAGGCCCTCCTCCCTTCTTACTCATACATTCCAGTGTCACCAAAGAACTTGAAAATGGTAGATCCTGTAAAGCAATTCTGTGGCCAAGTGCTGAATTTTAAATCCCCCAAATAATTTTGTAGATAAATAGTAAAAAAAAAGTTTTCAGATAAAAATTCAATTTATAACGCCTCATGTTGTTTTACTTTAGCATGGCATGCCTGACCAGAAAATAGTTTATCAAGTTCTGTGCACATCTGGACTGGGCATGGGCGGACTTCCCTCTGAGATGTATCATAGCTCGGATATGACTAGAGAGGCTGGAGTCACTCCATTAGCTAACGGCAATTTTACCACTACTCCTTTTTCTTTGTGTGTGTGTGTGTGTGTGTGTGTGTGTGTAGGCATTTGTGAGGAGGTCAAACTATCTTCCCCCTTTTGTGATCCAGGCATCAGCCTGAACCATCTCACCAGTCTACCTCTTGGCAATTTAAAAAAGTACATTAAATAAAATTCTAAGCTTTTTAAAAATGTTCATTGTATTCTGTATTTTCCATTTTAATAAACTGGTAGAATATGCTAAATATTATATTTCAGCTTTGAAAGATTCCCCCCTCTGTGTGTGTGCGCGCACGCGCCTGCGCCCGCGCATTTGTGTTAGCTCAAGAACCTTTTGATTGACAAGTATATATTTCTAGATCAAATATGATAGAAAAGATTTGGCATGTAGTTGTATTTAGCAAATATATACTTGCTCACAGATTATTTAGGATAATTAAACTTTTGAAATATTTAAGCCCTTCTACTTCATAATGGATATTATATTAAGTATGCCCATAGGTATTGACTGAATGACTCTTTAACTCTTGAAATTCTAGCTTGTATGTGATTGTTTTTCCTGCAGTGGTTTGAGGATTCTGTGATGGTTTGTAGAGTGTGTTAGTTCAGAGTGAGCCAGTTGGCTGGATTTTTGTTTTCCTAGGAAAATGTGTAGGGCTAAGTGAACTTTCATGTGTGACAGACAACTGCTTATCACCTGTGGAGCTCTAAACTCGTCTCTGAAGTCTGAAGGAGGAAATCAGAAGGCTGGAGAGATGGTTTAGTAGTTAAGAACACTTGCTGCCCTTCCAGAGGATCTGGGCTCCGTTTCCAGCACCCGCGTGATGGCCCATAACTGTCTGTCACTACAGATCTCGGGGATCTGGCCCCTTTTTATGGTCACCCAGGGCAGCAGGCATGCATGTGGTGCCCATACAAACATTTAAGCTCACATTCCTACACCTAAAAACAAAGTTTAAAAAAGAAGAAAGTTAGTTTAATGCTAAAAGGCAGAAACCTGGTCTGTTTTTTATAGCGATGGATTATACACAGGGATGAGTGGCTGTGTGTAGGACATGTTGTGTATTTTGGTAAATCCCTGACCCTGTTTCTGTCTCTCATCCAGAAAACTGGAGTGCTTGCCTACATCGCCAATTTCCGCCTGCTTGCCGAGCTTTCCAGCCCCTTTGTAAACCAGAGGTAGGTTACAAATCCTATCTATGTTGAAGTCGTGTCGTTTAATGTTTATGTATGGAAACCTTTTCTACAAGATGCTGAACCTTTGGTGGAAAATCTGGTGTGAATTATTGTCACCACTGCACACATGAGGAGAGTGTACAAATGAGGTCTTACAGGCTTTTGAGGCTTACACTGCCATTGGTCACTCTTTACTTTGCAACCATATCCTCAAAGTTCCTGCGACTCTCTCACAGCAGAGCCTGCCTCCACATCTGCATCCAGGATCTTTGTAGTTTGATTTTCCATTTCATCCCTTGCCTGTTAACATCTCGCCTTAACAAAGACTAGATGTGAAAACAGAGATCTGGCAGAGAGTGGCACACTGGATATGACGTCTCTCCAGTCCGGTGGCATGTCTCCATCATCTCCTCTGGTCCATAATGGTTTCTTGACGTTCCTTGATTTTCCTCACCTAGATTCTTTGTTGAGAACTAGTCAGTTTGCTCATACAGTATCCCCAGTTTGGGCTCACTGGATGCTTTTCTCATGACGAGGAGAGTACAGGTAGGCACTCCTCCTGCAGTGCCTTGGCGGGGATGCTTGTCCAGGACAGTGTCAACACCTGGATAAGGTGACATTTGCCAGGTTCCCCCACTAGGAAATGTTTTCTTTTCTCCTGTTCTTTGAAAGCATTTTGACTCATAGCCTGCCTTCAAGGTCCTGAAGATGAGAGGACACTCATTCCCTGCATCATTCTGCTTCCATTTCCTCTGTTAGCCATGGTGGAGAACAGTTTTTTACCATAAATGCATTATTACTCTTCATTTAACAAAGGCTGTTGAGTCTATTGCTTGAGCAGTTGAGCTGTCCCTCTCTTTCCACGTCTGTGGTTCTACTACGTTCAGCCTGCAGATTCTCCATGCTTGGACCCTTCAGAGCCAGCTTTCCCGTGGTCCTCTTTCAATACCAGTATCTTACACATTACCAAGTCCAGCCACAGCACAAGGCACAACCTTCGCTATCTCTGGAACACAGCCTCTTTCTGCTCTCAGAAAGCACTTCCCAGAAAATGTCACTTCAACGATGCTGGTCTCTTCTTAATCACTGTTAATTTCTTAGCTCCAGCTAACCAGCATCAATAGTCCGAGTAATGCAAAAGTTTCACTTTAGTAGTTCTGGTATCTTGTTAATCACAGCTGATTATTCAGCCCCAGCTAACCAGAACTACAGAATCTCCCCAATCAAAATAGCAATGGCTCTGAAGAGAGTCTTTAATTTTCTCTCTGAAATTTCATAAGCCAGTCTTCCATCTTCTGCACTGTTTACAACATTATCTTCCAAGCTCCTACACAACATCTGACAGAGCTCTTAACAATGAATGGATCTTCAAGCCCAAAGTTCCAAAGTCCTTCCACAGTCCTCCCCAAAACATGGTCAGGTTGTCACAGAAATACCCCACTATGCTGATACCAATTTGTGTGGGTGTGGTCACGCACACCTGTGTATATGGTTGACATCCGGATGTTTTCATCAGTTGCTTCTCCACATGCTTCTCCGCAGTGTTTGCCATTTTATCAAGATGATCCGCCCGTTCTTGGCTTTCCCCTCCCTGCCCCCTCCGCCCCCTGCCTGCTCTCCTGCTCTCGGCTCCAGCCCCTCTCT
>CACVCL010023528.1:0-14119 GCA_902729485.2 Mus minutoides
GGCTTGGGAAAATTGGAAGACTGGATGCATATATACTCTTTAGGATCTTGTGTATGGATCTTTTATGATCCATAAAAGCTATATAATTAAGCATGGAATTCATGCTGAGCATAGGCTATATTATAACCAGGATGGAAACAGCGCAACTAACTGAAGAGGTTGGTAGAAGACATAGTTGAGCTGGCCAGAGCAAAGTTGCTGAAAAGAGACTTGTTTACAGTTAAATTGCACGGACAGAGCATTTTGTTGTTGTTGTTTCTGAACAATACATGTTGAAAACTCAAACACCAGTGAATGTGATTAAGCATGGAAAACTCCTGTAGGTGTTGGGTCCAAAGGTCAGAGTCCTGGTGAAGAGGGTTGTGGGTCCAAGAAAGGCAGCCTGTTTTGATCGAATGAGGCTTGCTCCGGAAACCCAGTAGAGATCCAGTAGAAAACTCTATAAGGGACAGAACAGTGAGCCACGTTCCCAGAGACAGGTGCTTTACACTACAAAGTCCCCAACTCCATAATTCTGTGACTATAAGTCAGGTAGACAATATCTCAAGCTTCTGGCAATCTGGCTAGACTCCACCCCCACAGTTACCTGACTATAGCCTTGTATGCTCCTCCCTACAGTTACCTAGCAACAGCAAGGTAGTCCAGCCCACTCTAAAAAGAGCTGCTCAGCCCCTCCTCTTCTTTAAGCTCTCACCTTTCTTACTCTCATCTCTAGCCCTGCTTCTCTTCATCCCTCCCCCCTTCTCTCCATGTGCACTTGGCCATGGACCAGCCTCTGTCTTTCTTTCTACCTTCTCTCTTTCTCTGCCTTTCTACAATAAAGCTCTAAAATCATAGACTGTCTCTGCTCATCAAGGCCCACTGTACTTGAAGGATGGGATAGGCTTTCCCCTAAAGAGCTGCCACCAGAAGGCCTTCCTGTGCTCCAACCACAGATTGGACCAAGGATTCTCTCACCAGTGTGGGAACCACCCAGCGCCCCTCTCTCCCTGCTCTCTCCTCCCTTCAGCCCTGGGGATGACCAAGCTGCCCCCCCAGGGCCCCCATTTTGTTTTTAGCTCTTCCAGAGGTGTCTGGGATGCCTGAGACTGAGAACCTGTTACCTTGGACTGCCCCTTGTCCACCCTGCCAAATTGAGTTTCTGTAGCTTCCCACAACCAGACAGCCACGCAGGGTCATTTGGAAATCATGCAGCAGTCCTCCCGCATCCGCCAGCACAGAGCACTGGAACTCTGGCCGGATGCAGGTTTTCTCCCACTCCCTTTATTCCCCCATGCCCAGTGCCCTACAGAGGATTAGCATCTTTATTGAAATAAGGAGAGTGTTGTGCTCTTATGCTACAAGAAGATGCAACTCCTAAGAGAGCCTCACCTTCAACCTTGTTGAAATAAAACTTCCAGGCTCGAAAATATCATCACTGGAGCCATCACGTCAAAAGGGCTGTTTCTCTAACCATTAGGATTTCTCCCGGGAAGCTGAATTCTCTGCCTTGGCAGGATGCTTCAGAGAATCCCAGTGTAGACATAGGCAGCCACCCCATCAGCCTCAGCATAGGAACTATATCTGGCCTGTTTTTGAACCTGTGTCTGCATATATTCATGTCATAATTTGAAAAAAATATACAAGAGTAAGGCTATAACTTTTGCTGCAGGAATCTACTCATAACACTGGAGATGACTTGATGTATAATGATGGGAAAGTATAATAGAGCCAAAGAGAGTGAGGACAGAAGGAAGGATGTCTGTGAGCAATGGAAGTAATTTTCTTCAACTGAATAGGGAAAGCATCATCCTCTGATAGAGAGAGAAGCAGACGGAAGAAGGCAGAAAAAGTTACATGGACATGGGTCCTCATTTCTTTAGTCACTTTCTCCCTGGCTGACACTCAGTACAACTTTAATGTAAGGGTCATCTATTTTGTATATTATTAAAATGAACTGTCATCCAAATACTTAATTTCTTCTCATCTAATGAACTATCTATGTATTATCCTTCTGGATTTATAACAAAGCTTAATAAATGAGTTTCAAATGCATATACTTTCTTGCACACATAATCATGCTGGACTTATGAAAACCATATGGCAAGCTGGAACATGCAATCACCCTGAATATTTTTCAAGGCTGTTGTAGCCACACCCCGTGCTAGTCTCAGACTGTGGATGGACAGTTGACCTTTAATGAATTCTCAACATTGAACAAAAAAACCATTATTATAGTTAAAAAAATAACATCCAATTGTGCTTATTTAATTACTTACTTTTTAATTTTTGATTTTGGAACATGGTACTTCTATGTGATATGATTTGTAATTCTGAATGATTAGCTTCACAGAACAGCACAAAAAAATGACTATATTTACTGTAGGGTAAACTTAGTTATGTATCTACACACTTGCTGTTCATGTGTAAAACCACTTGGAAACTCATTTTTTGGGAAGGTGTCCAGAATCTGCAGAATGCTGTTCCAAGGAATCTGGAAGATGGCACAAGGGAACAGTTGGCTGTTTTGTTGAGACAAACAACGCACTGGTTTGATAAACTAAGAATGAAATCTGTTGGTGCCCACATGGCAAGAGAGCATTAGGGTTCATGGTACATCTGTTTCCCCCAAGAGACTTTGAGCCCCTAAGTAAAGGTGCCACATTTTGTTTGGTTAAGAGGTGATGACACTATTATGGGTAATAGCACAGGCAATTATTGAATTTACTGTCTTTAATTTGAGTCACTGTCAGTAGTCCTAATGATTTTAACCACCACCAAATAATTTTTTGGCCATTTGCGATAAGAATGAGATGCTTTTCTTACTCCCTTCCCATGAGTCTTTCTACATGTCTCCTCTGTGCATGGTATGTTATGGATTTGTAGAATTTTAGTCTCTGACTCTATCCTTTCTTTACAGTATAGCAGTCATTCAGGGATTATGCATGATTGGTAGTTAAGTTCACGTTTTTGGCTAACTACCTGAATACCAATGAATGTTTTAATGTTTCCATCCCTTAAAATACAATGAAAAACAAACAAACCTCTCATGGGTTATAAGCTGCAATGAAGTGCCTGAGGTCATTAAGTGACAGGCTCTCTGTGATTTCAAATTCCAGTTGTCTTGGATTTGAGTTGCATAGTTAATCAAGCCAAGGGTGAGTCCTCTGGAAAAAAAAAAATGCCATCACTATAGTCTCTATAATAATCAATATCCCAAACTTAAAAATATCATTTTGTTTTATATGAAAATAAGAAAATAATTATTTTTTAGGAGTATTCATATAGAAAAAAATAAACAAAAGACAAAAACATAACGAGCCCCTTGGAGAGTCTCCTTTAGCTCACTTCCCAGTGCTTTGAATCAGTTTCTTCGTGTTATCTGGTTTTACTCCATAGTTTTAATCTTCTATTACTTCTGTACTAACACAAAGTAACAAAACACAAACGAACCTGAGTAGTGAGGGCAAAATAATTCTGCAAGCTTTTCTAATCAATAGGAATTGGCTGTTGAATCTGAACATGTAAAGTATGTGTTGGCAAAACTGAATTGCCTTTCTTGAGCATAGTCATCATCGTTTAAACTTACAGAAGTAGAAGATTTTTCCTAGAAGCAACCCAAAACCCAAAGTTCTTTTCACTGATAAATGTGGTTTTCTGCTCGAGGAGAGTTCTTTTTGTTCTGCTCTGTGTTTTATGTGGGCTGTTTGTTACGGAGACAAACCAAACGGCTAAATCAATACAAATGACCCTGGAGGGCTGGAGAGACCACAAGAAAGTGTAGCATCATTAAACTAAATTACAGACAAGCACTTAAGGAGACAAATAAGTATTTTGTTACCATAAGTCTTTTTTTTTTTTTTTTTAATGGTGAAGATGACTGAAAATGTTTACAGAACAGGCACAATACCTGGGAGAAGGCTTCTATGGAAATGTCCTAACACTTGGGTATTCCTCACTGTTGTGAGCATTTAAATCAGACAGAATGTGGAACTTTGATAATGCTTTTCCTAACCTAATGTATGTGTCCTCTTGGGAACTACATAATGTACTGTAAATCACTGAGGTGATATTGGGTCCCATTTTGGCCCTGGTTTGGGCCTTGAAGACAAACCTGAGCCTGGCTGGAGTTTCTGCAGCCTTGTGGGAGAGCCTAAGCCTGGCTTGAGTTTTGAGATCTGTCTCAGTCACTTCCATATCAGGATGACTCAGAAAGACCTGTTTGGCCCTGCCTCTTGCCCACCATTGCTGATGTACAGCTTTGCAATTGGCTCTGTCAGTTACTCCATACCCTCATTCACCCTTCCCTGCCTCCTATGTGATCTTACCGAAGCAAAATCTCCCTCCCTATGTTCTGAACTTATAAAAGCAAGAGACCAATGCCATAAAGTTGATTTCCTGCTTTGTCAAATCTCCCTGCTTGGTGTGTTTCTTTTGGTCCATTGACACTTGCCATCACACTCAGCCCAGGAGAGTCCCCAGTGAGACCCGGAACCTCTCTCCTCTCACCTAGATCTGCCAGCAAGGAGCCAGAAAGGTGAAATCCATGTAAATGCATTCATGCAAAGTTATCAAGGAACCAGAGCCATACAGAGGTCATGGGGAAGATAGGTTCTGGAGGTAATGAATGTGAGAGATGGCCAAGAGTTTGGGCATGCAGGAACGGGGCAATGCAGTGCCAATGGCATTGTCTTTCTTCTCGGAGAAGAATCTCCCGATCTCAGCTTCATTAGTAGTGTTCCACAGAACATGGAAATGAAGACAGAGCACTCATTTCTGTACTCTACAAACTCAGTGCAGAGCAGCAGGTGGTCTTATGTCATTTAAGATAATTGTTGGGAAAATATATCTCAGAAGTCGGGAGAATAATTGTCTAGGAGTAGTCATTGGATGTATAGAGAATGTAGACAAATTTTGCGCCTGAGAAAACCCACATGTGTAATCTGTCCATGTACCCTATACTTTACAAAGGTAGTCACTGTAGAGTACATTTTGCTTTTCTGTTGAAATATATGTTTAATGTAGAGATAATTGGTCTGTACTAGAAAATTATGCAGTAATATTTAAATGTTCTCTCCAGGTCTTCAATTTTGCCTGTACAAATAATTTCACTTTAAATATAAATGACACATAAGAAAAATATATTTATTATTTTCATATTACACATACAAATGTTCATATTTAATGTAAAACCTATCAGAAAAAATTAAAATGAACTATTGCCTTCATAAAAGACAAAATTCAGGAAAATGTTACACTTCTTTGCTTACAATGGCTAGAAAGGCCATGAATTTGGAATAATCATTGTATATTTATGAATATTATCTCAATTTGCATATGTATGTGTGTCAGTTGCTTAAATGACAGTTGTTTCCACAAATTAAATGGGAATTGAATAGTCAATTCACTAAATCTAAAGTATTATTGGCTATAAATTATATTGATATACTCTTCTACAAAGTAGATAGGAAGGATCTATAACTTAAAAGAAAAATAGAAGCAATTGATTCACTTAAAAACTGATGTCAACACAGCAATCTTTATTGTATATGGAAAAAGATAAAAATTATAGAAACTGCTGATACTTATATAAATTAGATGTGTTTACCCTCTAATGTGTAAAGGGTGTGCTAAAGCTGTATAGTGCTCACACATAAACATTCATTTTACCTTCTCAGAGTCCCAGGGCAATTTGGTTCTCTCAGTCTTGTACTGGGTATTGCTAAGCAGTGGATAGGTTAAAGACCTGAGAGAGAGAAAGAGAGGTGGGTGAGGGGAGAACTTAGAAACTCAAGTATTTAAATGAGAATAAAAGATGACCCCCCCCCCAAAGCTCCCAGCTCCATACCCTGTCTAATGGTAACCAGGGGAGTAAAACATGCCAGAGGCAAAGCTATGGTTGGAAGGATCATGAATTACCATGTCATTACATAGAGGACAATCATAGAAGTTGCTTGTTTCCATACAGGACTTTTCCATGACTAAGAAATAAGTCTCTGTGTATTTTTTAACCCACTGAGATGTTTATCATTACTACCTGGTACCTCTTTGCAACTAAGACTGAGTTAATAAATGTGGTATTTATGATATTTCCAAGTAAAGTCTAACACAAAAGTATCTAGGCTTTTATATGAGTGTACATTCATTTTTTTCTTAAATAAAATCTTTTAGAAGCAGAGGCAATATGTACAGAAGCTCATATCAACTCATGTGGGCATATTCACTGTCTTCCCTCAGCATCGTTGAAATTGGCTTGAAGTCTAGGGAGTAATTTTTTTTTAAACTTTTTTTGTCTTAAATTTACTGTTGCAATTGCATAGCTATATGTGTGTGCGTGTGTGTGTGTGTGTGTGTGTGTGTGTGTGTGTGTGTGTGTGTTTGCCTGTGTTTCTGTGAGGACAGAGTAAGTGTAAACATTCTCTCACTCAGCTGTTAGCAAAATGCCCCACTTCTGAAGAAGAAAAAAAAAAAAGATCCAGTGCCTACAACTTGTGCTTAAGCTGAACCTGTGGGTATATTTCATTACACACTAAAGAGGGCATAGGAGAGTCAGTGTAACAGTGATATGATGTGAAGGGGTTCAATTTGACATTGATGTCTGTGGAGATGGATCGCAAAAGCTAGGAGCCAAGGAATGTGGATGCCCTTTAAGAGGTAGAAATGGATTTGCTCTGGGACTCTGCAAAGGAATGTAGCCCTGCTGACACCAGGACTTTGTCCCGGAGAGAGACCCATGTCAAATTCCTAACTTTCAAAAACATGAGATAATGAGTTTATTTTTAAGCTACTAGATCAATGCTTGTTCATTAGTTTTAATGTTGTGTAAGGATAAATTTGGGAATGGTCCATCAATGTTTAAGAAGCTCCATCAAGGAGCACAGCCACTGTTTTCATGTAAACAGAGGGGCTCTGAGTGGGAATTTTAATATTAATAAGCTTTGTTCTCCAAACCATATTATTTGGGGAAACAGAATCTAATTCCTAAGAGAACAAGCTAGGCATTTCCTGGGCTCTGTTTTGCTAAGAAAGAGCACTGTCTGGAACAACAGAAAGAACAATGTTCTCTTTGGAGTCTATCTGTGCTCAGTCTCTAACTGAAGAAGAATAAATCACAACAAGCAAGGTTTACTAAATGTCAGACATGAAGTTTACCCTTTGGTTGGACCTGGTCCTAAGCAGAGAATGTTATTTAATACTGAGGCAGATTTTAAATTTATCAACCCCATCAGGGTGGACCTTGATGCTTCTTGCTTTGCAGGCTCTGGTTGATGACAGATTTTTAATTTATGCATATACTTTGTTTGTACTTTATAAAATCCTGGTTCTGCCTATGTGTGCATCCTTCGTATGGTGATGTGTAAGTCCAAACCTGTGAGAAAGCTCCACCATCACTTGCTTCCCCTCCCTAATCCACTATTGTATAAAGTTTCATGTTTACAACATTCTAACTCTGTGTTAAGAAAAACAACCCCGGTCACCAATTATGGAGCCTTCTACATTTCCCAATGTGACAGTCATGAAGAAGGCAGGCACTGAAACCAAACGTTCTAACGCTTACTTTATGAAGTAGGGCCATTCATCTACCTGGGTATGGGAATAGTTTATTCAGAGCAAAAGTCACTGGAGGAAATCCAAATCCTTAGGAAGGGCAGTGGAGGCACATCTTTTTCAGACCACCTAAAGCTCTAGTTGGGGGAGGAGCAAGATGAACACAGCAAAATAAAGTGAGAAGACGGATGAAGAAGTTCAGAGGATGTCTAAAAAGTTTGGGAGCTGTTAAATGACGATCACTAGGATTGCTTACAGAACTTTAATCAGTTCATCCTTTGACACTGAGGTCATTCAAAAGTTGCTAATTGGAATTTGAAGGGGTCGTTAAGCTCTTACTTCTGGTTTTATTTAATGGACAATCTATTAAATTAGGATCTAGAAATATCTCATTGAAAGGAAATGGCCTAGAAGGCAAAGGAACCTGCCACCCAACTTGATGAACTGAGTTCAATTCACCAATGCTTCATGATGGAAAAAGAAAATTCATTTCCAAACAGTGAAATTCTCTCTCTCTCTCTCTCTCTCTCTCTCTCTCTCTCTCTCTCTCTCTCTCTCCTTCTCTCTCTTTCTCTCTCTTCTCTCTCTCTTCTCTCTCTCTCATACACACACACATAAACACATAGAGTCTAAATAAATAAATAAATGTAATTTTTAAAAAATATCTGAGTGTATAGTATAATATCCACAACGATGATTAAATGAGCTCAATATTTCCACCATAATTGAAATAATACTTTAGTGTTACAGCAGCTATATACTTAGGTGCTGTTTTTGCCTAGGGGTGGCTGAGAAAGGAGCAACTAAACTGAGACTCAGGAGTGGAAATGCCATCACAGAACATCGCCACTAGAAAGGGTTAAACTTTGGTAATTATTCTACTTCTAGATCTTAGTCTCCGTGAGTTCAAAGGCAAACACTAAATAATGCTCTTCCAGCCACTAAGACATTTCACAACCTGTGATCAACTGAGATACAAGCACAAACACCAAAACACACAGAATTTATAGTCTAATTTTCCTCCTGAATAAATGACACATGTGCCCACTATAGATCATTGCAATATGTGAAGGCGGTTTAATACCTGCCATATGTGATCTGTACCTGTATATTATTAGTAGTTTTAAAAATTAAGTTTATTATGATGAAAAGCAATTAGAAAATTATTTTTAAATGAACAAAGAATCCAACTCTGGTTAAGCATACAGTTAAAGTTTTAAGAAGCAATTTTCATATGAAAACAAATTAAAATACTCCTGATAGTTTCCATCAAAAATTGAAAAAAAAAAAAATAAAGTCAATTAAATTATGCTTTTAACTCCTGCCTTGAACAATACATACTGTGCGGTTTAACCATGACTCTCTTCATTGTGCCCTCTAGATGTTCTCATGTAATTCTCAGATTATAAGACCAGATTTGAAAGTGAAGCAGAAACTTGTTCCAGAAAACGTTGATCTGTTGTACTGTTTTATTAGTTTCTTTTGTGCTTCTCTTTGGATTTGGTCATTTATTTTGATATCAAAGATCGAACCCAGGGCTTTCTGCACACACAGTCTATCTCTGGGCTGTATCTCCAACTGAAACTACATGTTTTTAAATACTGCTATAGAAAAAAGCAAAGTTAAACTTGGATAAGAATTAGAGAAAAGAGATTGGTTTTGTTAATGTCCCCAGCTAAACACAGTTGTAAGCATGGCCCTATCAGAATAGCTTCTGTTCTGTATTTTCATACCCTGCTTTTTCTGTATTTCTCCTTCTAATGCTATTCTTTCTCAAAGGCTACTTCTCATTAACAAGTGATATGTTCCCCTCAAGCTTTGGAAACTATCTGCCACTAATCCTTTCATGCATCTTCTGATGGTCTGTATTACAACTTTTACAACTGAAGCTGAGAAGTCCAAACTCAGATAAGATGAGCCATAAGGAGAAAAAGCCAAAGTGATGCCTCAAGCAGAAGGCAGGCTATTTCTAGGTTTGTGAAATCAAATCATACTTGGTTTCTTGTTCCTTGTTTTCTCTTTCACTTAATTCCACAGGCCTGTGTCTGTATTGGTCTAATTATCTACTCTCTTGATACATGCGCTAGACTTTTTATTATAACAGCTTAAGGAAATAGTCTATAAAATTAAATTTCAACAGTGAGTTTATTCACTTCCAACAGGCATTTGAATATGAATACCTTCCTTTGGTTCATGCATATTTTGGTCTTGCAATCTATAATATTCTGTATGTTTCAGTAGCAGAAGAGGTACAAAATATTGGAGACTATAGCACAGTGCCCTGGCTGAAACTTCTAAAATTATATGAAGATACTCAGAGAAGGAAGACAGAAAATTATTCTTACAAAAACATTTTGAGACAAAAAAATTGTAATTATACTAGTACAAGTGTGCTTAGATGCTTCCAAAATGATTCAACGATGAAAGAATCTTTTCATATTAATTGACAACTAAGGATGTGAGGTAGCATTAGAATACAACTGCTGTATTTGATATCTTCCTGTATGGTTAGTACAAACTCATAACTATCACTGGAATAATGGCTACAGTTTTGTGTCTGACATATACCCCTCCTCTTTAAGAATTTTGTTGCTTATTTGGAAACTACTTCATCCATTGCACTAGGCATCTTAAAGAGGATACCTGATCTCATAAAATCTCATCTCCACCCACCTATGAACTGATGCTTTCTGAGTCTACTTTGACCTTTCTCCTCATTTATATTCAACATTGTCTGTTCTGTCATGCTATCATTCCTAGAACTACATGGTCACTCCCCCACACATTGAAGGGTTTTGATAAAACAATGTCCTTTGGGGGGAGAATGATAGCAATAATTCTACGCAAAAGAAGTCAAAGAATAAGTGCTCTCTATTAATTAGCCACTCTAATATTTTATGGTACTTATCAACACTCAGCAACCTGTCATGCTGTGTTCCTTCCTTTTCTTTCTTTACCTGTGGGTTTCAGGACAAGAACTGATTTGCTTAATGCCACATTTCAGCACCCAGGACAGTGCCTGGCCAATTGTCCTTACATAATAAATCACTATTAAGAATGAACTAAGATCCTCTAGTTGCAAAACACAAGAAAATCAAGAAGAACAAAGACCAAAGTGTGGATACTTCATTCCTCCTTAGAATAGAGAACAAAACACCCATGGAAGAAGTTACAGAGACAAAGTTTGGAGCTAAGACGAAAGGATGGAACATCAAGAGACTACCCCATCTGGGGATCATCCCATAATCAGCCACCAAACCCAGACACTATTGAATATGCCAGAAATATTTTGCTGAAAAGACCCTGATATATCTGTCTCCTGTGAGGCTATGCCAGTGCTTGGCAAATACAGAAGTGGATGCTCACAGTCATCTATTGGATGGAACACAGGGCTCCCAATGGAGGAGCTAAAGAAAGTACCCAAGGAGTTGAAGGAGTCTGCAGCCTTATAGGTGGAACAACAATATGAACTAACCAGTACCCCCAGAGTTGTGTCTCTAGCTGAATATATAGCAGAAGACGGCCTAGTCGGCCATCATTGGGAAGAGAGGCCCCTTGGTATTGCAAACTTTATGTGCCCCAGTACAGGGGAACGCAGGGTCAAGAAGTGAGAGTGGGTGGGTAGGGGAGCAGAGCGGGGGAACGTATAGTGGATTTTCAGGATAGCATTTGAAATGTAAATAAAGAAAATATCTAATAAAAAATGAATTAAGAAATAGTCTTTGGTCTCATATCGAATGCAGACTTGTAACCCCAAGCTTTGTGTATCACAATACTGTTACAGTGCTGGTCAGTCAAAGCATGTAAGGTGATTTGCTAATGACAGAACCAGTAAACCTGGTTTGCTGGGTTTTGTTTTGTTTTGTTTTGTTTTGTTTTGTTTTGTTTCTTTGCTTGTTTTATTTTACATGGTATTTATTTCTAGTACTTAAAATTGCTACTGTTCAGAAAACTTTTAGGTTTTGTTGTTGTTGTTGTTGATGATGATGATCATGATGTTGTTGTTTTATAATAAGTATTGAGTGCACTGCAAACTGTACTTGGTAAATATCGAATTAAAAAATATATTCTTGAAAACTTATTTATCTTATTTGAATTTTGTGAATTTGAAAAATGTCAAATTAACTGTGGCATACATAGATATAGAGTCTGATTACTGTTTTCCTTGATCCATGTATTTAGTGAGTAATTATAGCTGAGAACCTATATAATATATCTGTCATCAATTCAGCAATTATTCTGTAGCCAACATGTTTATCCACATTTCAACAGATCCAGAGAACCTCAGAACTGAACAGTCAGGCCTTAGCCACTTATTCTAGAATTTTGGATGCTAATACGCAGTAGAAAGTCATGTGTGGTCTGGTTTACGTAAGTTTTGTCCTTTGCCCGTTAAATTTTAGTATTTACATATTCACAAATAGATGTGCAGCTGTGAACCTGAGACCAAATTAGCAGTTGGTGGTGACTAAAGATTCCATAGCAGGTGCAGCCCTTAAATTATCTTGTCTCACATTCCGAGTGAGGCAACAAGAGCAATATCCTGGCCACATTCTGTCACCAGAGTCTGTCAGAAGCAAAGGATCACATCCAATGTAGAAGGTCATGCCCAGTGGCAGAAAATTGGTGGCTTAAACACTACTAGTGAGATACTTTGACCCACATGAGAATAAGTTTTCAATCACTATTGCAATAATGTTGATGTAATAATTTCACTGGTTACGTTGATTCTGTGTTTAAAATGTGAATGGCATGTTCTTTCACAAGAAAGGGTTATATAGTGTTGCAAAACAGTATCCAGAGTCATAGGTCAGAAACTTCTAGTGTTACCAAATGTATGTGTGGCTGTGTGGGGCATAACATGGCATTTTAGTCACCTTGACTTCAATAACTTATTTAAGAAAGCTATGGGAAATTATGAGAGACAGAGAAGGGTGGAGAGAAGCAATTTTCAGTATATTAGCAGCATCTTTATAGAGTCTATGGCCATATTTAAAGAAGTTAAAATATGAGTAATTGTATATACAGTTTAAAGGCTTCTCCATCCACTACTTAATCCTCATACCACTTCTTAGAAACAAGATACAATGTAATAATTACTTCTATTATAGAAATGTGGGTATGAAGTACATAGAGGAATAGAAATAGTTGAAGGTTAGTATTTATTGACCTTTGCAAAGAACCATAAGAACTTATTTTAATGAGTTCAGAATTTTCTATGTTCTAATCAGCAACATGGTTATTCTTTCATTGAACATGTTAAGTTTCTGTTATGTCTCAAAATCAACCTGGAGTTCATACAGGAGCATAAGGTAAGGTCATGCTTATCATGACCTCGTTGTCAACATGGAGGATAAGACTATTCCCTCTTGAAGAACTAGCCAGAGCCATAGGTAATGAGTGAGAAGAAGAAGTCCTTTCAGTAAGTTGTTAGGAAACAGCTTTCAGATGAAGTGTTTTAGGTGACATGGTCTATGCTGGTAAGCAGCCAGACATACAGAAAACTGTCTAAGGTTTATTAAATAGTGAGTTTTTTCTCTTGTGTGCTTAATCAAAAGCAAAGGGAAATTTATTGACTGGATTAGACCAAAGAGAGAATGAGGTTGAAGAGTCAGACAAGAGATTCAGACCCAGAGGAAATCTACAGGGAGGGATTTCTGTCCACCCTGGACAAGCACTAGAGGCATAATATCACCATATGACATTCACATGACCTACTTTGTATTCCTAGAAAATGGTATGGCCTGTTACATAATATAAACATTCTCTATTTATCTTTAATTACTGTCTACAGGTACTACACACCTGACAATCAATAACTACTCTGGGAATATATGGTCCACTCCCAGGAGCAGTGTTTACAGCGATATAGTTTGACATATTTTAATACAATGGATATGTAATTATAGAAATATAAATGAAAAATTATATGACAGGACACAGAAAATAAAGTACAAAATAACAAGAATGCTTTAAACAGATTAAAATTTAATATAATGTTGTTTTATATTTGCAAATTCTGACAACGTGTTGAAACATAATTTAAACATTTGAGATTTTTTTTGATAGGGCGTTTTTCATAAGATATTTGCTTGCATTGTTAAAATGTGTGGTTTATTTGATTATTTAAACATTATAGAAGTTACATGTAGAAGTGACCTCACTTGAATAGTAAAACAGCATATTCAGAAATAAAGCAAACTTAACATAAAATACTATTGAGAAAAGCTGAATTCAAAGGCATTTGTGATCTAAATTGATATGAGAGGTGAAAGAAAAGATGGGGTTATTTAAGATTGTGTCTTTGTATTTTCCAAGTAAATTTTCATATAAACAGCAATATATAGGACATATAAAATGTGAGCAGAGCCATGTAAAAGTCAGTGAATTTTCATGACTCCACTGTGTAGCCATCATTTAGATTCAAAATGCAGTTGGAAAACTGAAAGCCCAAGGTTACTGTAAGCTATATAATGGGTTCCAGGCCAGCTTTAGCTTCACTGGAAGATTCATGCTCAAAAATTTAAAAATGCAGTATGGATATAAGTAATCAATGGATATAAATAATCAATGTATGCTTTGACACAGTATC
>CACVCL010023532.1:0-14046 GCA_902729485.2 Mus minutoides
ACTGATACAGGTGTTCACAGTCAACCATCAGATTGAACACAGGGACCACAATAGAAGAATTAGGGGAAGGACTAAAGGAGCTGAAGGGGTTTGCAACCCCATAGGAAGAACAATATCAACTAACCGGACCCCCTCAGAGCTCCCAAGGACTAATCCACCAACCAAAGTGTACACATGGAGGGACCCATGGCTCCAGCTGTGAATGTAGCAGAGGATGGCCTTAGTTATCAACAATGGGAAGGGAGGCCCTTGGTTCTGTGGAGGCTCAATGATCCAATGTAGGGAGATGCTAGGGCCATGAGGTGGGAGTGGGTGGTAGGGTAGGGAGCACCATCATAGAAGCAGGGGGAGGGAGGATGGGATAGGGGGGTTGTTGAGGGTAAACCAGGAAGGGGGACAATATTTGAAATGTAAATAAATAAGATGACCAATAAAATATAAATAATACTAAGAAAAGCCATGGAAGAGCAACTAGAGCACTGGTTCTTACCTGTGAGTCACAACCCTTTTGAGGTTGACCCACTCTTTTACAGGGTTGCCATCAGAAAACACAGGTATTTACATTATGGTTCATATAACTGTAGCAAAACTACAGTTAAGAAGTAGCAACAAAAATAATCTTATGATTGGGGACTCACCACAACAAGAGAAACTATTATTTAAAGGGTTGTTATAGCCATTAGGAAGGATGACAACTACTGAACTAGAATACAATGACCAGAGAGTCTCACAGGCACTGCATAAATATTCATAACTCTGGGCCAACTCCAAAGAATCTAAGAGTTAAAAATAACATCCAATCAATACTTGTATATCTGGGGTAAACAAGAAAAAAAAACTTTAAAAAATCTGAATAGAAGATTAAAGAGGCTCACATTGTTTCAAAATAAAACTGCTAAGAATTAAATGACCAAGGTCTACTACTTACATACTTTAAACATATTTTTATTTGTGTGGCTATTTTTGCATGCATGTTTGCCTGTACACTACATGCATACAGAGACTGAGAAGGCCAGAAGAGGGTGCTGGATCCCTGGAATGAGAGTTTCAGATGCCCTGTGAATGATGGGAAACAAACCTGGCCTTTCTGCAAGAGCAACAAGTGTTCTTAACTACTAACTCATCTCTCCAGCTTCCACGAATGTACTTTTGATTCAAATTACAGAAAAAACTGAAAACAACGTGGGAAGGCACCATGTAAACTGTGATCCAGAGAGCTGAGATGATTTGACCAATGCCACACTACCATATTGACTTCAAATGATATAAAAAAATCTGTGAAAGGCTGTTTCTTTAAGCTAGCTAAGCAACTTGATCATTGTTACCTAGATTAAGAAAAAAAGAATATAAGCAAGCAGGGTGGCTTGGTAGGTAAGGTACTAGTCATGCAAGACACATCCCCTGAGTATAATTCTTGGAAACCACATAAAGGGAGGGGAGAAGTGGTGACTCCCACAAAGTTGTCCTTCTATTTCATGCCCCCATCTCTTATCTCTTCCTCCTCCTTACACAATAAAAAATTAAAACAAGAAAAAGTAATCCTGCTACTAAAATCATACGTTACACAAAAAGGTGAGAATATACTGGCTATACTGGCGGGTTTTGGGTGTCAACCTGACACAAGCTGGAGTTATCACAGAGAAAGGAGATTCAGTTGGGAAATGCCTCCATGAGATACAGCTGTGAGGCATTTTCTCAATTAGTGATCAAGGGTGAAAGGCCCCTTGTGGGTGGGACCATCTCTGGGCTGGCAGTCTTGGTTCTATAAGAGAGCAGGCTGAGCAAAGCCAGGGCAAGCAAGCCAGTAAGTAACATCCCTCCATGGCTTCTGCATCAGCTTCTGCTTCCTGACCTGCTTGAGTTCCAGTCCTGACTTCCTTCAGTGATGAACAGCAATGTGGAAGTATAAGCTGAATAAACCCTTCCTCCCCAACTTGCTACTTAGTCATGATGTTTTGTGCAGGAATAGAAACCCTGACTAATACAAGTACTATTAACAAATGCATGTCAACAAATAGATAAATTAGATTAAAAGCACAGTTCAAAATATAAACTGCTAAAACTAATCTGAAGGAAAAACTGAGTATCTGAAAAAATTTTAACTATACAGTAATCTTACCAGAAAGGAAAATGTCACATCACTTCTACTCATAGATGATAGGAGTTTATACATAGAAGGTATGGAGCCAGTGAGAGGGCTCAGTGAGTAGAACTGTTTGTTGAGAACACACAGTAAAATTAAACTAAAAAAGCAATCCTTGAGAATCCAGTAGAGAGCTATTGCAACGACTACCTGAACACACAAGGTTGAAGCCATGTAACTTCATACATGAGCTTCAGTGTGTTCCTAAACATGTTAGCAAGGAAGAGTCAAAATAAAGAAAATCTACACTGATACTGAAAGAATAAAATACTTAGGTATAAATCCATTAAGTATAAATATATACTTTGAGAGCTGTACCACCTTGTGAGGGAAACTAAAACCCTAAACAAAAGAATCCTTTTAGTTCACAGGCTGAAAGACTTAATATTGTTAAGATGACAGTACTCTCCCCACATCTACAGGTACAATGCACAATGCAATCACCATCGGAATCTAAGCTTTCCATCTTACGCTTGTCAAATTGACCCTAAAATTCATAGGAAAATGCAACAGGCTCAAGAGACAAAACAGCCTGAGAAACAATAGAGTTGGAGGACTCATACTTGTGTTTTTTTCTTTTGAGACAGGGTTTCTCTGTGTAGCCCTGGCTGTCCTGGAACTCACTCTGTAGACCAGACTGGCCTTGAACTTCCTGCCTCTGCCTCCTAAGTGCTGGGATTAAAGATGTGCGCACCCCACCCCACTGAAGGATTCACATTTTATAGTCTTAAGACTTGTGGCAAGATAAATCAAGGCACCATAGTACTATATGACAACAATCAAATGCCTAGAAATATGGTAATTGCTTTTGTTCTGCCTGTTCTTGAGACAAGTTCTCACTACGTAGCTGAGTCTTGCCTAGAACTTACTGTTTAGCACAGGCTAGCCTTAAACTTATGATTCTCTTGCCTTAATTTCCCCAGTGCTTGCATTATACATGTGCCAAGTCTAGTTGCTCAGTTGCTTTTTTTAATAATGGTAACATGGAAATTCAGTGAGAAAAAACTAAAGGTAGCAGAGAATATGGAGGAACAATGCACTGGTCTGCTCCCAGGCTCATGGCCAGCTACCTTTGTTATACAACCCAGACCTACCTGCCAAAAGAAGGTTCTACCCACCATAGACGGGGCTCTCCTACATCAATTCACAACCAAGAGAATGTCCCCACAAACATGCCCACAGGCCAATCTCACGAATACAATTCCTTAGTTGAGTTCCCTTTTCCCAAGTGTGTCAAGCACATTTATGAATATTGTTAAGAGGATTATACACAAGCAGAAGAGATGTAAATCAAAGTAATGTATGAATAAAAGGGTAACTTTTGTAAAACTTAGTAAAATGACTCAGCATAGGGCTTTTTAAAGATGGAGAGTTCATTTAGCACATGTCCATATTAGCTCATTTCACTTTGCATTCTTATAGTATGAAGTTATAGCAGTTCAATCTATCATAAGCAAAAGAACAGTGAATGAGTTATAATTAAGTATGGCACATCCTATGGATATTTTACACATTCAATTGGTTTTCTCCAATTCAAAAGAGGATTGTGAATTACACACAAAGAATACAAGTATTTCAATATATCGACCATCTTAATGCAGTTCTAAATTTTTCTTAAAAATAATTTATCCTGAGCATTTGCAGGCAAATGGATGGGACTAGAAAATATCATCCTGAGTAAGGTAACTCAGACCCAAAAGGGTATGTATGGTATGTACTCACTAATAAGTAGATATTAGCCCAAAACAAACAAACAAAAAAGTACAGAATACTCAAGATAAGTCCATAGAACTCAAAAAGGTCAACAAGGTGAAGGGCCCAAGTGAGGACACTTCAGTCCCACTTGGGAGGGAGAAGAAAGCAATCATGACTGCCCTTCGAAAGACCCAACAAGCAGCTGAAAGAGTCATCCAACCAATGGACAGAAGTTGCTGACCCCTGTGGCTGAATTAGGGAAAAGCTGGAAGAAGCTGAGGAGAAGGCGACTATGTAGGAGGACCAGCAGTCTCAATCAATTAACCTGGACCCCGAGATCTCTCAGATACTGGACCATCAACCAGGCAGCATACACCAGCTGATATGAGGTTCCCAACACATATACAGCAGAGGACTGCTGGGTATGGGTTCAGTGAGATATAAGACACCTAACCCTCAAGAGACTGGAGGCCCCAGGGAGTTTAGAGGTCTGGTGGGGTGGGGGGTGGGGACATCCACGTGGAGACCAGGGCTGGAATTGGGGGCGAGAGCGGGGTAGGAGGGCAGGGAGGAGTCATGGGATATGGATCAGTCCAAGGGTGGACTGGGGTGGGGGGAACAAAATCTGGAGTGTAAAACAAACAAACAAACAAACAAACAAAAAATAATTTATCTACAGTATAATGAGTTTTTACTCAAAAGCTGTAACCTGACAGTACAGTATTACAGTTTACATTGCTATTAAAAGTATCAACAGAAATAGCTAAGAGTTTCCAGTTGTAAATATGAACATTTCCTAACAACTCACCACTGTCTTGAATCCAAGTTCCTAAGTTCTCTGAGCAGCTTTTCATTTTTCTTCAGGAGATGAAAGCTCCTCCTAAATAGAGAGATTTATAAACATTTCATCCCCTTTGCACGGAAGGACTCAACAGTCTGGAGACACTGCCCACTCTACTCATGCAACTCCTTACACTTGTAACACACAGGAGAACCAGGCCCTAAAACCTGTAAGAATATGTGTCAGTATTTCTTCCAGGCCTTCATTCATTTCTGATAGCATACCTTATCAAGGCCAGATTAATTTCTCTTTGCAGATGTTGTGAGCATCCAAACTTATATCCAGAGAAATGGATTCAAGGGCTTGTAAAAATCAGCTTTTTTCCTTTGTTTTATATTACATGTATCAAAATACATTTTGCTGTTGGTGTGTATGTCTGTGTATGTATGTATGTATGTATGTATGTATTATATATGTACATATATACACATGCACCCTTAGTCCTATTATTACATATAAATGTGTGTATACCTATATAACCCCAATCCTATATTTTAAAAATATTAATAAACATAAATTTTATTTTATATGTGCTAAACATGTACAGAAAATCAATACAAAGTACAAAATGTACTTAAGACAGAAGTACAAAAACTTACTGTCATGAATATAGCTTTCTATCTTTAACTTATCTTAGGAGATAGTATATAAACCATTCCATAACAAGAAACTAGAATGTATTTCTATAATAACTAAATGACAATTATATGTAGTCAGACACAAACATAAGGCAAACTGTGCTCTATACAGAATGGCTTAGGGGACTGAGAGGTGGCTCAGCAGGTAATAGTGCCTTTTGTTGAATAAGCCTGACAATGAGTATACTCCCTCGCACTCTCATGGTAGAAAGACAGAAACAATTCCTGTGAATTGCTCTTGGACTTCCACATATGTGCTATAACATGTATGCACCCTCATAACTCAGATATAAATGAAAAAGTAATGTAAAATGGCTTAGGCAAGAATACTGATTAACAAATGGAAGGTTTTTAATCAGAGACAATATACATACTAAGCAAGAAAGAGAAAAGCTCCTTCTTAATGCTTCACATGCACCTGGAGTACTGCAGATTCATTAATCTAGTAATTTCTGCGCTTTCCCCTCCTTCCTACTATAAGCTAGATGAAAATGACATATTTCTATTATTTAATGATAAAGTAAATAATGTGTCATATACTCTCCTACATCTTTTGATGGTACACAAATTAAAAACCATGTAATGTGTTCGATTCCTGTTAAAAACAACAAAATCTAAATGTAGCCAGGTATGTTGGCACGGACCTATAGTCTCAGCACTTGAAAGGTAGAGGCAGAAGCATCAAAAGGTTCAAGGGTCTGAACCAGCCTGGATTACATGTGACCCTGTCTCAAAAACCAGAACAAATAAATATCTGTGTGATGCTTTATATAAAGTAAATCTTATGTGTTTTTGTACATTATTTCTTTCTGCGGAGGTAAAAATTATTCTATAGGCCAAAGTTCAAAGACGATCTCTAAACTAGTTCTGATTTAAGTCCAATGTTCTTTTCATTTTATTTCTAAGTTGATTATTATAAGATATTTGGCTCTAGTGTCTTCTGTACTGGAGGTTAAAGACAAGGCCTTGCAAATGATAATTGTACCATATTACTGTACTACACTCCTAGCATATCTTAAGGTTATTATTATTATTTTAGAGGTAAGGTCTCTTGTAGCCCAGGCTGGCCTGCCCTCCATCTTTAAAATGCTTGAATTACAGGAATACCATCATGCACTATACGCTACTTTAAGCTTTTAAGAAGATTTTAAAATACATATACGAAAACAAAAATAGAAAAAAAATCCATCTATCTTCCTTCTTTCCTTCTTTCCTTCCTTCCTTCCTTCCTTCCTTCCTTCCTTCCTTCCTTCCTTCCTTCCTTCCTTCCTTTCTTCCTTCCTTCCTTTTTTTTCCAAGACAGGGTTTCTCTGTGTAGCCCTGGCTATCCTGGAACTCACTCTGTAGACCAGGCTGGCCTTGAACTCTGAAATCAACCTGCCTCTACCTCCCCAGTGCTGGGATTAAAGGCACGTGTCATCACTGCCTGCATTATTTTCTTGATTTGATCCTGAATTTTGAGTTACTTCCTTAATTCAAAGTTGACAAAAAATATGTGACTGATCTAAAAAAACTGATAGGCTTAAATGAAGGTTTAAAAGTTTGATTTTCGGGGCTGGTGAGATGGCTCAGCGGGTAAGAGCACCTGACTGCTCTTCCGAAGGTGATAAGTTCAAATCCCAGCATCCACATGGTGGCTCACAACCATCCGTAACGAGATCTGTCGCCCTCTTCTGGAGTGTCTGAAGACAGCTACAATGTACTTACATATCATAAATAAAATAAATCTTTAAAAGTTTGATTTTCTTTCAATTATATGATTATAATTTCTAAGTTATAAAATTATAATCATGAAATTTATAACTAAAAATGTTAGTAATTTACTGAATTAAATTATCTTTTTATTCACCTGAATTTTAATATAAATCAATGGTTAAAAAAAATCAACCAACCAATCAACCAAATCCAAACAATTTGCCTATTGGCCAAAAAACTAATTGGTAGAATTTATAGGTTTTATTTTCTTTTCAGAGTTTTTTTTTTTTTTAAGATTTATTTTATGTGTATGAGTGTTTTGCTGCATTATATATACATGTGGCACCTGAATGCCCAGAGTAGAGGTTAGAAGAGGATGTTGGATCATCTAGAACTGGAGTTACAGTTAGTTGCTAGCTAACATGTAGGGGCTAGGACTAGAACTTGGATCTTCTGAAAGAGCAAATGCTCTAAACCACTCAATCAACTTTTTAGCTCCTATCTTTGTGAATTCTTAATTATGTTTGTTTATGTGTGTAGGTGTGTACAGGTGAGTACAATGCCCAAGGAGGCCGTAAGAGGCCATAAGATTCACTAGAGCTGGGGGTTACAGTTATGAGGTCCTCACTAGGGATGCTAGGAACTAAACTTGGGTCCTCTGAAAGACCAACATACACTCTTACCTGTTGAGCCATCTCTCCAGCATGGTGGATGGAATATAATAAGAAAAAGAATAGATACTACAATTCCTGATCAGAAGATAAGGACTAATTTTTAAAAACAAAAAGAAAAGGAAATCCTTTCTTCCCTTCTTACCGTTTGTCCCAGGAATTCATTCCCAATATACTAAGAAGCAATCTGCAGTAATAAAAAGCTGACTGAGGTTTCTGAGGTGTTGGTTCATCTTGTTCTGAGGCTTTCATGTTTAAGTCATTAAAGTGCTTCTCTACAAACTCTTTTTCTTCTGTGTATTGCTTAAGGATAGCATTAATGACATCATTCTCCTGTTTTTCAGAAATGCATACAGGTTGTGGAGCAGGAACATTGAGGGAGATTCCAGTTCTCTGTAAACATTCAGGACTTGTAGTGCCTAAATACTGCAGGAGCTCATCAAGAACATCTTCTTCCTCTCTTATTGTAGACCAAGTTGGTACAGTTTCTCTAAATCTTCTAAGCTGGAGAGAAAGTCCATCTTTTACTGTTATGTCTTCTAAGCATTCGTTAGATGTAGGAGGCTCTTCCGGTTTCTCTTGGTAAGACATTGAAAGTATGAAAGATGTAGGTTCAGGCAAACCACTTACAATGGGTGGTCCATACAGTATGGCGGAATCCCATGAGTACTTTCCAGAGAGATCACGTACTATGATTCTAACATTTGAGTTGGCTGACACAAGGCCAGCGGCTAAACCTCCTCCAGGCATACTCTCTTCCGATCTTATCTGGATACAAGACACTAAGGTTGTATTATTCAGCACAAAGAACTGAATATTTGGACTTTCAAAGAGCTCAGGAGAAAGTTCAGTACTTTCACTGTAATGATTGTCATGATTTTCACACACCTGACTTGTTAGCATAGCAGGACCACCACTCATTGGATAATGGCCCAAGTGATTCACCAGATGGGTAATAACAGTACGGGCTGCTATAGAGATTAATCCTTGTTGCATCTGAGTTTTCACTAAAAAAAACAAAAAAACAAAAACCAAAAATCACAAATGAGCAGGAATAATACTGTTTCCTAGGAGTCATAAAACCTATTAGTAAGGAGATGAGAACTTTATTGCACTGCTAATGCCTCAATCAAATATTTGGATAAATATTAACACATGCAATTTATCTTCCGCTTTATTTATTTATTTATTTATTTATTTATTTATTTATTTATTTATTTTTGAGACAGCGTTTCTCTGTGTAGCCCTGGCTATTCTAGAACTCCCCCTGTAGACCAGACTGCCTTGAACTCAGAGATCTGCTTGTCTGTCTCATGAGGGCTGGAATTAAAGGCCAGCACCAATGCCCAGCTAGTTTTCTTATTATACTTGCAAATAGTAGGAAAAACTTTTTTTTAATGAAATAGCTTTGTTTATTTTAATAAGAAAGCCCTTTTGAAACTGTTGCTAGTGATCTACAATTTAAATGAAAGCTTTTAAATGTAGATCACCTTTGAAGATCAAGTATCAGAAATCAATTACCTGAAATACACTAAACACACAGATTAAAAAGCCAATAAAATCTATCCAATTGATATGTTTATCTCATGAAGATATTCCAGATTTAGAGGCATAATTTACAGCATCTTTAAAGGCCATTTCATTCTGGCTTTTATTACTGATAAAATATGTCAGAGAAAAAATGATACCTGAATTAAATTTCAAGAATGTGAATAAATTTAAATAATAAATCAGCATATCCTTGTATGACAAGGAAACTTTAAAGGCCAAGCTCCAAAAATGAACTGTGTAGGCTGGAGAGATGACTCAGTGGTCAAAAGCACTTGCTGCTCTTCCAGAGGACCCAGGTTTGGTTCCCAGCACCCACATCAGGAAGCTCACAACTGCTGTACTCCATCTCAAAGAGACAGAAATGCCTCCTGCTTCCTTGGGCACTATATGCATGTGCATATACCCACTGACAGACAGACAGACAGACAGACAGACAGACACACACACACACACACACACACACACACACACACACACATTTAAAAATAATAATAATGAAACTAAGAGTATAGGCTGAGGATGTAGTTCAGTTGCAGAACATTTGCCTAGCAAATGCAAGTCCCTAAGATTGCTTGCCAGTGCTTCACAGAAAAATTAAACAAAAACAAAATAAAACATTAAAAGTTGCTGTTGGGTCTATTCATTTAGGCACTATATTTTTCTAAGTAAATTTTGTGAATCAATATAGTCTAGTCTGAAATTATGTGGAAACCATTTTTCCCTTCCCTATCCATCATATTAAGGAAACTAGCTAAGCATATTCATAAAAGTATGAATATAAAAGAATATATAAAAGAGTAAGATAAGAAAACTGAGACAATACTGTAGTTTGAGAGGTCTAGAAAGGCAAGCTAGCTTATATTAGGATCTAAGAAAGGGAGATGCAGTGGATTGAATGAGATGTTCCCCATAAGACTTGGACATTTGAATACCTGGTCCCCAGCTGGAAGCTGTTTAAGGAGGGTTAGGAGGTGTGGCCTTGCTGGAGGAAAAATGTCACTGGAGATGGCTTCCAAAGCAATTTGAAGTTAGCTCTTAGCTTTGCTCTAGAATTCTGCTGTCTGCCTTCATGTTTCCTGCCATGACAGTCATGGGGTCCAATCCTGAAACCTTTTGTACATTGCATTGGTCATGACATTTTATCACAGCAATAGAAAAGTAACTAAAAGAGGAGAGGAAGAGAAAAGCAACTGGAAGAGGGAAGGAGAAAAGCTAGACGATCACTTGGCAAAGTCAGCTGCTAAAATGTTGGGCTGTGGGGTGCACAGGCGTGAGCTTTACCATTTTCAGAGGGAAACATGGAGATGTGTCTAAGTAAATGCATTCATAGATTTATTTGGGTCCACGCTCACGTGAAGTTCCCCAGATGGGGAGTGGGATGGGTAGCTCCTAGAAGGCAGGTGGCCTTGTGTAGTGACCACTTCCAGCTGTGTGAATGCCAATGGAGTAATTAACATGATACTGGGGTAACTATATAAAAACAATCCAAAATAATCAATCAAACAACAATGAAAGCCAAATAACTGTTGCTGTAATTCTAAGGAAGGCTAATGTAGAGGTCAGTTTTGGATAGAATGGTGTTAGGAAGATAACTTGATTGTTTTCTTGATATTTTCAATTTAAAGAGTAGGAGGAGAGCTGTCACTGGTAAGAATGTATTTATTACTGTTACTGGTAAGGATGTAATTCATGCCAGAAGAGGATGCTTTATTATAAGAAGAGTGGGGAGGAGTCAGTGTTCTTGCCTTTACTTAGATTTAAACATAGTTACAGAATGACCATATTTCTCTATTATTCTACTATTGTCAGGAAATAATCTTGTCTTTGTGATATATATATATATATATATATATATATATATATATATGTGTGTGTGTATATATATATGTTCATATATACACATATAAATACATATATAAATACATTAGATACAATGCATATGAAGTAGAATATATAATATATATTATACATATTGTTTATTATTATACATTATATTATATACTATATATTATATATATTATGTATATATATGTATAACATATAAAACATAATTATATATGTATTACATTATATAATACTTTTTTTCTGAAAGCTAACCAGTTGGGAAAACTAGGACCTACCTATCAAAACAAATGTAAAATTTTCAGAACAGAGATTTTTAAAAGTTCTGATTTACATACTATTAAACTTTCTTTTTGGGCATAGGGGATGGTACTGGGATTGAACTCAGGGCTTCATAGCACAAGGCCTCACCACACTAGACAAGTATTTCACTACTGATGTATAGCCTCACTAAAGTCTCCAATTTTAAGTGTTTAGCCTGTTGATTTTTGGTAAATGTATATAATAGTTCATCTTAATTTACTCTTTCATTTTTAAAACTGTGTAACTAGATGATGAGAAATGGGACTGGCCCCAATTTAATGTCTGCTGTCCATTCCCTAATGGTTACTGAGTAGGTATGGAAGTTCATCTTATACATGAGGACAAATGGTTCAGAAAGCTAAGTGATTTATCAGCTGGCTTTTGCATTATACATCAGTATTTAATTTCTACAATTACTTTTTCTTAAAGTGCCCTTTTCTTTGTGACAAATGAAAACAATGAATTTAAAACTTAAAATTTCTGTGCACAGGATCTTCAAAATGGGTATTATTTAGGGCAACTTACTGAATAACCAGCTAGAGCACACAGGAAAAGTTCACCTAAATATGAGTAAAACACCTTTGTTTGTTTGAGACAAGGTTTCTTTGTGTAGTCTTGGTAGCCCTGGAACTCACTCTGTAGACCAGGCTAGCCTTTAACTTAGAACTTAGGAGATCCACTTGCCTCTGTCTCCTGAGTTCTGGGATTAAACCATGTGCCATCATGCCCAGTGAAACTGACATTTTTTTTTTTTTAATGCAGTAAAAAATTTCTATTCTTTTCCTGTACTTTTCCCTGGTTAGTGATATGTTTAAAGAGGTGACTTATTTCTAAACAATGAATCTTCTATACAGAACATAAAAGTTTACAATATGAGGAAAGAAGAGAGAATAGTTTAACAGATGTAATCACAGAAAGAGATTCACAGAAACACTCAGGTTTGGCTTGCTCAAAAAAAAAAAAACAACCCTTCTTAAATCCCATTATTCTGCAAGAACAGCCTAGACTTACATGTAGAAATGAATTAAAAGCTCTTTTGTATAAAGCTCAGAATAATAAATATAAACTATTCAATTTTAATAGCATTACAAGGAATACATCTTTTAGAAACCCCCCCTGTGAGCTTCCTTATAAAGAACCCCAGAATGCCCCAGCTCATTCTGTATAACATAAACCCCAAACCCAGGCTTCAGTCTTCCCTCACATCCTCTTCCCAAAGGATGGGACAGTGGGATTCAGTTTTAAAGAGTGTGTGGAGATTCACTTATGTAATTCTGTACTTGGGTAGGTTGAGGCAGGAGCATCAGGAGCTGAAGGCTGGCCTGAATACACAGTAAGGCCCAGTTCAAAACCACAACATCCAACGTCTTCTCCACTTAAACACCTGCTACCTGCCTTAGGCAACATTCAAAAATAGCAAGCCATAAAAAGCTGCTGCAATCTGATATAATTATTAACACTGAAAATAGTTATAGAATAAATTAAAATTTTAGATATGAGCAAAATCATTTTTTCTTCTAAGTTGCTTCTCTAAATTCAGGATATATGAATATATATGAAAGGATCAAAATTTCTTAACCTGTTAATTGGATGATTAGATTTATCTAGATTTTTGAGCAGTAGACTAAAGAAAATATTTCTTTCATACTTACCTCCTAAGATAGAAAAAAGACAAAGATTCTCTAAGTTAAAAATTTGGTCATGCAGACTTTATATGCCCCAGTACAGGGGAACGCCAGGGCCAAGATGTGGGAGCGGGTGGGTAGGGGAGCAGGGCCGGGAGGGGGGAGGGTATAGGGAACTTTCTGGATAACACTTGAAATGTAAATGAAGAAAATATCTAATAAAAGTTGGAAAAAAATTCTAAAATAATGAGTCTGGTGACAAAATGCAAAGTGAAGACTTTGCCAATGCTTCTAAGGCATTTATAACTAGCATTCATTAAACAGATCTAGCCAGCCTGGTTAGCTTCTCAGATTGTCACACTAAACAAGTCCTACATCATTTGTAGCAAACCCATAATTACAGGTTATTATGGCATACAAAAGCTGCAGGCCATAAAAAGCTGCCACAATTCACTGTGCTGTAAAAGACATGCAGAGGAAGTTAATTTTGGCAAATGCTTTAAATATTAGCTTTGCATAATATGTATAGGTGAAACTATAATTACTACAGAATGAATCTTTGATGCCCCTTTTCACTCTTGCCCAGAAAATGAAGATTTTTTTTTTTTTGCTAATAAAACTACTGCTGTTTGACAAAAAGCCAACTTTACTACCTTCCCTTGTTCTGCAGTAAATTTAATAATTATAGCCATTCCTGCCAATAGTTTTCAATTCACTTTTCAATCCAATACTGAGCTGATTATGGGCACTCTATGTTTAGAATTCACTGAAAAAAAAAGTACTTGAAAACAATGAAGCATGACTTAGATAAGGACACAATGATCAGTCATTTTTGCCTTATTAAAAAAAAAATGAAAAAAAGAAACCTCAACAAACTCCTCTACAAAACACCCCTTCCTTCCCCCAAGCCCAGACTAACCCCACAGCATGTAGTCACTATAGAGCAGAGGAAAGTAATATCACCTGTTGAAACATCACACTGTTCCTAACCAATTCTGAGTTTATGTGGTCCTCTCTATCTTAGAGGAAGCCTAAAAGGAAC
>CACVCL010023533.1:0-14032 GCA_902729485.2 Mus minutoides
TTTTTTTTTTTTTTTTTTCATTGTATAGTTTTGGCATCTTTGTCAAATATCAAGTGAACATAAGTGCGTGGTTTTATTTTTGGGTCTTCAAATCTATTTCATTGATAAACTTGTCTATCTCTGTACCAATACCATGCAGTTTTTATCACTTTTGCTCTGCAGTAAAGCTTGAGGTCAGGGATGGTGATTCTCCCAACTGTTATTTTATTGTTAAGAGTTGTTTTTGCTATTCTGGTTTTGTTTTGTTTTGTTTTGTTTTGTTTTGTTTTGTTTGCCTTTCCAGATGAATTTGAGAATTGTTCTTTCCATGTCATTGGAGAATTATATTGGGATTTTGATCTGGATTGCATTGAATCTATAGATTGTCTTTGGTAAGATGGCAATTTTTACTATATTAATTCTGCCAATCCATGAGCATGGGAGATCTCTCCATTTTCTGAGACCTTCTTCCATTTCTTTCTTGAAAGACTTGAAGTTATTTTCATACAGGTCTTTCACTTGTTTGGTTATAGTTACCCCAAGATATTTTATAATATTTGTGGCTATTATAAAGGGAGTTGTTTCCCTAATTTCTTTCTCAGCCTGTTTATCCTTTGTATAAAGGAAGGCTACTGATTTATTTGAGTTAATTTTATACCTAGCCATTTTGCTAAAGTTTTTTATCATCTGGAGAAGGTCTCTGGTAGGATTTTTGGGGTCACTTATGTATACTATCATACTGTCTGGAAATAGTGATACCCTTATTTCTTCTTTACCAATTTGTATCCCTTTGAGCTCTTTTTGTTGTCTTATTGCTAACACTTCGAGTACCATATTGAATAAATATTGGGGGTGTGGGCATCCTTGTCTTGTCCCTGATATCCGTAGGATTGCTTCAAGTATGTCTCCATTTAATTTGATATTGGCTGTTGGTTTGCAGTAAATTGCTTTTATTATGCTAAGGTATGGGCTTTGAATTCCTAATCTCTCCAATACTTTTAACATGAATGTGTGTTGTATTTTGTCAAATGCTTTTTCTGCATCTAAGGAGATGATCACGTGATTTTTTTTCCTTTGAGTTTGTTTGCTAGTGTAAGATCTCTCCGGTTTCTTTACCAGGGCGCTTAGTGCTATGCACTTTCCTCTTAGCACTGTTTTAAGCCCACCTCCACTCTCCATACTAGGATTTTGTCTGGCTTGCGTTTGCACAGGACTTACATGTGCTATCCCAACTTCTTTGGAGTTATATGTAAGTGTAACTTGCCCTCTGTTTCTGGAAAGCACTATTTCTGTATAGTGATCTTCTGTGTCTGGCTCTTACATCTCATGTTTACTTTTCATTACATTGTATTCACCTTTCTGTTCCCACTTCCACAAGGATTCCTGAGCCTTGGGAGGAGAGGGTGTTGTAAATGTGTGTAGTTTGGTGCTAAGCATTCCACCATCTACTATTCTCTGCAACTTTGCCTACTGTACTTTCTGTATGTATTTCTAAGGGTAAACATTTCATGATAAATGAATCTGAAGATAGTACATATTCTGCATGCTATTTTTTTTTACTTTAATATTAAGTCATGGACAGTCTCCCTTACAGCATCTGTGTGTTCCTCATCCTTTTTCTACTCCAGACTAGGCTATGGTTTATTTTCAAATCCCACTTACCTTAAAAAGAAAAGTATGCAAGTGAAATAAAATGGGCTTAATGATCTTAGTTTATATACATGCTGAAAGTTCTGTAATGTCTCTAATGATTTCAAGGGCTACAGTGATGGTCCGTGTTCCCTTGATTGTTACTACTAGGAAGAGTAAAGCAACTTCAGATCATGGGTTTATTCCCAGAATGGCTGAAGAATTATGGTCTAATTTACTAATCATTTACTCTGGGTAATATTAATGAGATATTTTTGCCAGTGAGTATTATGGGAATACTAGACATGGACTCTCTTTAGAATTTCCTAGATCAGAAATCCCAGTCTGTACTCTATGAAATACTAATGAACATCAGGAGGTGTTTGACCCAAAGCAATTAATTTGTCAAGTAGTGTAGATCTGCATCAATTTATCTGGTGGCTACTTGGTTCACTGAGGTAAATGTAAGTTTCTGTAGTAAACACGTATATTAACTTCAGGTTCCCTAGCATTTCCCTCTACTACTCTTGAGCAACCCGGAGCTGAGTTAGGTAGTTTTTTATTGGTGTGATAAAAGCAAGCTTGGGAATGAGTGGCTGTTTGTTTGTTTGTTTGTTTTTCCTGGATAACAGCTTGAGGGTACCTTCCTGCATGGTGCGGAGATTATGATAGAAGTGTGAAGCCTGTGGTCTCATTTCAACTCCAGTCAAGCAGAGAGAGGTGAATGGTGCTATCCAGCTCACTTTCTTCTTTCCTTTCTGTCTGGAATAGCAGCCTGGAGGAGGATCACCCATGGTGGAGTTTCTCTTCCCACCTTTTACAAGAATATGCAGAGATTTGTCTGCATGGTAATTCCCAGACCCATCAAGTTGGGAATAGAGATGAAACATTTTGATTGTAAAAAATAGTAGCCCTATGCCTGAAATATCACTATGTACTGTTTGAAAACTGCCATGTAATATAAAGGTAAAATAACAAACAAACAATGACAACAACAACAACTTTATGCCTTTATGCCTGAACTGTCAATATTTATAGATTGAAAACCACTAGTGGAGGTGCTTACTTTAGTGTCCATTAATCTTACAATAATAGTGACCACTCCACCCAACTATAATGAAATAGCTGAGCCAACAATATCATGCTTAAGTGAGAGATTATTTATGGATTCTCTGAGATGATAATAGGATTGTAATGATAGACACGGTACATATTAAGTGCTCAGCGAACACTGCACGTAGCAAGTGCTCAACAAACTGCCGTTGTAATGCCTCTACATGCTTAATTATTCTAGGATACATTCGCACTTCACTTTTTAAAAATGACTGCTCTGTGACATGTTCACCTTTCTACAGAGTTTGCACTTTATCTGCTAACGCTAGAAAACACATTATTTAAAGCAATAAATGACATGGTAGTGCTTGTTATATAAAATATTTTTCTCTCTTTAAGAAGTGTGGAGGTTGGATTATATAAGAAAATTTAACCCATCAAAAGTTTGAGTTTTACATTTGGAATGGATAACTTTGGAGACTGAAATATTGTAAATAAAGCCATTAGATCTGAGATTCAAAATAGGAACAATTTGACCATGACCCTGATATTTCAGTTATAACTCTGTGGGATCTGTCCCTGAGCTTAGTGCTTTACTTCCAAAAGTCCGGGCAATGTTCAGTTTACCCAATCTACGTAGTAAGAAGCACTGTTATTTTACTGGTTTCAGTATACTAACAGTCTGCTCTGTAGCTTTCAATTCACTCCAATTTATGCACTGAGAATTACCTTGGAGCCAGAGAACTTCAAGTCCAACATGAATGATACCTAGAGAGTCAACTGAACAGCCTTGCATGTGACCTACATTTGGTAAAACATCAAGAGTTCAGGCCATACCCACATGCTCATTATTTCTGCTGCACTGGCACGGTGACTAGTGACAGCATTGGAAAGAACAAAAGCTGCGAGTTCCCACTGAGAGCCACTTGACCCTTTCAACTCTACTTGACCCCTACTCTGTCCACGGGTCCTAAATGAAATGAATTTGCCTGGGAGTGCCATTGTTGGCAGGTCCGTTTTATTTTGAGATCACCGAGAAGACGCATTGCCAAGCAATGGGGTGACCTGTGCTTTGTGTGAGAGGGCTATGTGTAGAGCGCAGGGCAGCTCTGCTACATTGATCCACATTTGTATTCTGGACAAATCGGCAAGGGTATGGAATGAGCTAATGCAGTCACTGATTTGGGGCTTGAGCTTCGAATGGCCAGAGAAAATAATTCTAAGGTAGATGACCAGCACGAGGAAAGGAAAAGAAACATGGCTTTCTAACCATCTAGTATAGCTATGAAAATGTTCACCCTACATATGCAGACATGCAGTTCCTAAACGCCGAGTTTTCATCAGTTCCTCAAACAAGAACAACTGTTTTCACCCTCAAATCTCAATAGTCTTATAATGAGAGCTATCTTTTCATGTATTAAAGCATCCATCATTTAGGGTAACATTAAGGATTTTACAGAGACAAACTTACAAACTAGAACATAATAGAACATATGTTCCTCATTCCTCTAGCTCAGTAGGATTGAGCCTACATGAGCATATAAAAATGAGAAGCTCACTCTTCCCACCTGTCATTGCCTGACTTACATCCTGCAGACATCTCTGCCTCAAATTCTCACCCACACGCTCCTGCATCTATTCTTTTACCCTACTTCATGTGTGTGGGGGGGGGGGCGCGGAAGTGTCCCATTTTTTCAACTGGAAAGCCTTCTCTGCCTCTGCTTTGGAATCCTGGGACTGCCTGCATGCTGCCTTGAAATGTATGGGAGAATTAAGGAAATATAGGAAAGGGCAAAATTCAATTAAACAAGTTTCTCGAGAAACTCATTCACTCTGTCCAGTCTCAGCTTCTCTATGAACACTGCAAATTGTTTAATGCTATTTGTAACTAATTATTTTTTTACCTTTTAGGAGATAGGCATCCTATGGGAAAAGTTTTTTCACACTTGTAACCCATTTTTAAGACTGAATATTCTCCAAGAAGCTTTCTAACCACAGCATAAAAATAATAGAGCCATGCAAACAGAAGGGGACCTTGCTGTGTCCTTTCTTTCTTTGACTGAAAGTCAGGTTATACCCTTGGCGAGCTGAAAACCTCCCCAGAATCCGTTAGTCCTTTATTATCTTCTTCCCAGAGGGGGAGAGCCTTTTTCCCACCTTTCTGATGGCATTTTCAAAATAATTCTTATATCATAATAGGCTCTTCAGAGAGAGGGACAGAATGCAATTTGTGCCATCCCCATGACCATCATGTGGTTAATTTGCCCTTCAGATCTGAAAATGTCATCGTGCTTTAAGCCAAAGCCATGGACTAAGGGTGGACCTTCCAAAGTAAAGATCATTTTCACCGGGTTCTCCAACATGGAAAAAAATTCCTAGAGTTGGTCACTTTCATGACTTGGAAATATCAGAGAGAATAGACAGGCTTGGTTATTGTCCTTGCCTGTTTGTACATTTTATAGTAAATGTACAAATACAGTTCCAGTGTGCTAACGTGTGTGATTGTGTGTGTGTGTGAGTGTGTGTGTGTGTATGTGTGTTATCCTTGCCTAATTTTTAAAAATAAAATGTGCCTTCTAAGCCAGATCCCCAGTATATTTTAGGTGAGCACTCTGCCAGTCACCTATACTTTACTTCCACCCCATGAAGGTTCTCACAGATGGTGACCATATATGAAATATGCACTGATATTTGGGTGGATTTGGAACCATCCAGAATGGTAATACCAAATGCCACCAGCTGTGCTTTTAGGTAAAAGGAAAATGAAATGTTCATTGCTTAGTTTAATGTAAATTTGCCTAAGAGGAGCTCTCAACTTAGAAGGTTTGGGGATGTAAACTCCAAAGCCAAGAGAGAGGAGATGAAAACTAGTGTTTAAGACAGAGAAGCAAATGACAACTTGAGTAGGCAGGATATTGAGACCTGTTACTAGGGAATTGCAGCTGATAATCAGGTCTATGGAGAAGTCAAAGGGTTTTTTTTTGTTGTTGTTGTTTTTTTTTTGTTTTTTTTTTTTTTTTTTCTGAGAGTTGATTGAAGCTAAGATTTTCCCCAAATGTCTGGGTGTGGTTGTTGTTTTATTTTTTTTTTTTTCATTTTGCCTTTTATATGTCTATAGCCTTGCCTTGGAAATTCTGTTTAAATGCAGATGTCTCCACAGCTTTCTCATTCTTTACATGTTTTATCATTTTCTTACTTCATAGATTCATAGATACTCCTTTCCTTCTTTTATGCATTCTTAAACATGCATTTTTTTTTAGCTGTAGATTTCTCTTAGAATGGCTCTAGCCTATGCACTCACAATGCTGTACTGAATCTCTTGCTTCTATGCCTCATGTGCAGGTAGATATGAATAAGACCTTTTTGATGCAGTCTCTCTACATATGCTGCAAGAACTTTCCTATGAAAAGTACTGGTTGAAGAATCAGGAGTCTGCACTGACTTCTTAAGTCTCAGTGCAACACGCCATGGTTCTCTTCATCTTCTAGAACATTCTACTAATAGCTCCTGTGTCCTTTAGAATCTCTCCCACCTCACCCTGTGCTCAGATCCTATCATGTCACCATTGCCAGACATTGTGGACTTGTAAAGAGTGTCTAATTTGAAATTATAATTCTAAATTACTGTCCCTGGAGACAGGATCATTATGAGCTAAATAAGGTTAGTCATAAGAGGACTGTATATCCAATAGCTTCCTGTTTATAAATAGACGTTAAAAATAATATTATACAAGTATCAAATACTTTATAAATAGTAGGAAAAAGAATTGATCTCTGTCCCTCTCTCCCTCTGTCTTTGTCTTTCTCTGTCTCTTTCTCTGTATCTGTCTCTGTATTTGTGTGTGTGTCTGTGTGTGCTTGTGCACACATGTCTGTTAAGTAGTAAGTATAATTGTAATAACTGCCAAGATGTAGAAACACAAGTTCTCAGAGGAAATTTAAATCCAACTTAAGTTTGATTAGGATCAGATGGCATAGCAGCAGAAGGACTTAATCAGTAAAGAGGCCAGGAAAGAGGTTTTAGAAATGTGCAAATACTGCTATCTGCCTATACTCCATGCTGCAGAGCATCCTTGAGAAAAACCAAGTGAGAAACATAAACTTCAATTGTAATGTAGCCTAGGTATGGAAAGGAGACTTCCTGGATAAGGCAAATACTATGAGAGCCTGCTGACCTAACCCGTGGATAGCTGGATACTGAAACAAGTGTCTGTAAGCCCAGTTCTCCTAGAATAAAATAGGAAATAGTCATAGGGAAAATCCTGGAGGCTCATTGGCCAGTTATTAAAGAGAACTTAAGAGTTAAAGTCACTTCTTATGGGGTGGGGGGGCAATCCTGGGTTTGCACTCATGTGCTATGCACAGAGCCCTGGACTTTTTTCTTTGCTATTTATATCCACATGACTTTTCCTTCCCATGAATTGATCTCATAGATTCTTCTGTTTTCTCTTTTTTTGTTGTTTGTTTACATGTTAAAAAGATCAAGGCCACAAAAGTAGATTTTTTTTTTGTTCTTATATAACTCATTGCTCTCTTATATTTCTGAGTTTCTTGTGAATAGGCATCAGAATATTGTGAAAGAAAAGAGACTCTACAAATGATAGATGAAAAATCAGTAAGTTCTTAATTGTTCAGCAGAATAACATGAACATATGTACCAAGTGCTTAGTGGATGGGGATTATATTCTTTTGTTAATCCTCCGTCCAGCACAATACAGAAAATAATATTAAATAACTATTATTGGACTTAATTCTTTAGATGCTATAAGTGATAATATGTTCTTCATGAGCTAATTGTTCTTATCACAACTGCTAATGTACCTTGGGATTTGCCCTACAGCATACATCATAGTCTTAACTTTGCCTTGGGACTGTGATGAGAAAATAAGAGGCTCTAACCCTGTGCAAATGCCGCACTGAAAAGCTAGACCCCTGAAAACTATGAAACCCTTCAGGAGAAGTGTTGGGATTTCTCTAGCCTGCCGTTTACATGCTTCTTAATCTAGCACAAGCCATGGTATTTACACAGTGCTTATGAAAATAAAATAAATAAATTCGATGTTGATGTGGAGGAGATTTCTTGGTCTCCAAAGACTTACAAAGTTTTCTCTCCAAAATTACAAAATGTCATGTGCACCCCCACCGGATGCTAACCTCAGGACTCCTACTTAAACTGCACATGTGCCACATCTAGTGAGAGGAAGAGCTGCACATGCTTGTCTTAATTAGGGTTTCTATTGCTGCAATAAAACAAGACCAAAAGGCAAGTTGGAAGGGGAGAGGGTTTATTTGGCTTATACTTCCACTTTGATGTTCTTCTTCTATGGAAGACAGGACAGGAGTGAAAAACAGGGCAGAGATGTGGAGGTAGAAGCTGATGCAGAGGCCATGGAGGGTGCTGAGTACCGGCTTGCTCTTTATAGCTTACTCAGTCTGCTTTTTTTATAAAACCCAGGAGCACCAGTCTAGAAATGGCACCACCCACAATGGGCTGGGTCCTTCCCCATTAATAACTTATTGAGAAATTCCTTACAGCTGAATCTCATGGGCACTTCCTCAATTAAGGCTCCTTTCTCTCTGATGACTGTAGCTCATGTCAAGTTGACACATAAAACCTGCCAGTAAAATTCTAAACAGGTATTCCTTAACACAGATTCCAAAAATGTTATGGGAACAAGATGATATGAAAAGTTATATTTGACACAAAAGCAAAAGTAGTTCCTATAAAGAAGCTAACCTTAATTTTTTTATCATTATGACTCATCAAGGTGAGTATGTCAAAATTCTTTCTAAATTACCTTATCTAAGTAGGTTAGCCAATACCAAATATGTGAAAATTTGTGAAATACATAATACAGACATTTAAAACTTTCAAATTGTCTGTCCTGCCATTTTCAAAGCTTGATAATTGTATAATCTAAGTGCATAATTGTTTTACTTTCATTTATACATCATAAGACTATGATAAGTTTGAAATCACTTGACCCTGGAGTGCTTTCTGGAGGAAGTTTTTACCAGAGTAGCTAATTTTATTGAACATGGTCTCATGGGACTTCCTCATGTGTCAGGAGAAGGGATTAGAAATGAGGATATCTTCTCCTTTTCCTGTGTTCCTGGTAAACCAGTAGTTTCACCATTCTCAAACTTGACAATCTCATTCCCTTTCTGATATGTCACATGCTCTATATTTGACCGTGCAAATCCCACTTGACAGGGTGGGGACCACACCACCAGAGAAGGCACACAGTGAGATCCTCAGTAGGTTTGACTGTGGTAGCAAGCCATGATTCTATGCTGCCTCTTCATCTTTCACATGCTCTTGTGATAAACTGACTATGTTTGAAATGTCTCTCTAGAGCCCAAGAGAATATGTGAAAACTAAACATGTATTCCAGGACTTTCACACACAATTGTTTGTATGTATGTGACAGGTAGATGGAAGGAGGAAGAGCCAAGCATGTTGACTCAAGCATAAAAACTTGACAGTGGGGAGACTAGGGTTAAAGGACTAGGGATCATGAGTTCAAGGGTAGCATGAGCTAAATAGCTATGATCTTGTCAAAACAAGCATCACTAAGGAAAGAAAAAAGGGTGGACTATGTGATCATAGGTGATGTAGAGGTGGTGGAGGCTCTAATAAACTAGATTGTAACCCCTGTTGAGAAACAGCCCCTTCTTTCTATAGCTATATTTTTTCTAGATTTTCTTCTCACATCCTCTATAAAACTCCCTGCATTATATTACTTGAATTAATTAATTAATACTAGCTGAGAGACCATTACTACCAAGCCTACTAATGTTTAATAAGGAAATAAAATACAAACTTTGTTAAGAGTACTAAGGGTTTTAAATTTGGCATTTTATTCATTCCAGCAAAAATCTGGCCAGGATACTAGGCACTTTCTATTTGTTTTATGTTCATTTTTCCAATAGGCAATAAACTTCAATTTCTAATAATTTGTAAATGATAATAAACCTTATTTTCAGATTCACTCCAGATAGAGTTATGGAAAACAGTAAAATGATACCAGCAAGAATAAAGTCTAAGATAGGTAGGAATTATAGTATGCATTTAGCTCATACTCACACCTTGCCCTTAAAGAATCTTATAGAAGGCTGCTCTCACTCCATCTCACTGTGTCTGGGATCATCTAGCCTTCCCCCAGAGTTCTGACTGAATGGCTATTAGTTATTGCCCTGCTTAAAAAAGCAGCCCCAAAGCATGTGACTCTCTTCTTTGTACATTCAGTCAACCCAACTGACCTCAGAAAACCCATGGCACAGTACTTTCGCAAGCTCAGCTTTTGGCTTGTAACTTGTCCATTTCAGGACAAGCTATTTCAGTGGCCTTCATAAAAGCCACCTGTCTGAACACTGTTGAGAACTGGGATCTTTCGCTACCATGCTGTCTGAGGTATACTGAAAAGACATCATAGAGCATATCCAGAGGGGCTTTTCCTCTGTCTGAACTAGAAAAGAGTATATGCCTTCCAAATACAGCAGTCCTGGGAAATAAAAAAAAAATGTGGCTAAGAGATCAGGTGTGGAATAACAGGAGAGAAAATGGAGCTCACAGTGTGCCCTTGTTTATCTCCATTGCCTAAATAATGTAGGTTTTATTAGAGTATTTTGAATATATATGCTTAGACTACTGTTCCATTGGGGAGATGAGTGACCTAAACCAGCAAAGAAGGGTCATGCAAACACTGATGTCTTGCTGTTTTTGACTGCAATTCAATCTGGCGATTTTACTATCCTCTACTGTGAAGGTGTGGGCATTCTGTGCCTTGCATTGTCTACTGTTTGCTTTGGAACTTCAGCTACCAGAATGCTAAGTACCTGACTTAATTAACTGACTAGAATCAAGGAATATGTTCATTTCATATTAATTCTGTTTCAATGCTTACCAAATATAGAACACATATATGCATACACAGAGAGATACAGAGTCTCTCTCTCTCTCTCTCTCTCTCTCTCTCTCTCTCTCTCTCTCTCTCTCACACACACACACACACACACACACACACACATGCATAAACGCATGCACACACTTATTCATTTATTCCATTGCATGTAGTATCAAGAGGGGCTGAACATGCCCTGACCTCCATCTGCATTTAACTTTTAGAGAAATCTGACAGTTTAACTGCTGTCACCAAAGGCAAATGTGGGTACAGAAGACATTTGAGTCAAGGTTTTGAGATACGTTGAAGATGGATTCAGCATTTTATTAATCCAACTTCAGCTAGGTTGCCCAATAGGATACCCCAGCCAGCAAATTACATAGCTTTAATTTAAACCCAGAACTTAGAGATACTTCCATGCCATTGTATATAATAGTAGCTTTGTAAAGGAATGCAAAAAGGAAGTTATTGGTGTGTGTTATTAAATAAGATGCAGACTGTAAGCAAAGTGAGTTTTTTTAAGCACATTGTGCTATCTTTTGAACACATTAGTAAGCCTAAGTTTCATGTAATGCCCTTAGCTAAATTTCTGTTAGGATAATGTTCTTTCCTGGATTTTCACCTCTCTTAGGACCACTATCCTTCATAGGAGTTAGTCTATTGCCAGGCTGCAGAATGCTGGTGCCATTAGCATCAGAGAAGAGACATAATGTAACAGGAGAAAGCAATGAGTGTCATTCTCAGATGGGATCCTTGCCTTGTGCACTTCCTCTCGTGATTCTAATGTCTCTTCGAGTTACTGAAACAATTTCTCCTTGCCTGGAAGCCGGGAACCTGGGAAACCTAAGTGTACCAAGTAACATACAGTACTGCAGAATGGATAAATGAGTGTATGTTTATGAGTGTATAGCAGCCCTGCCTGTTGTTTGATGGAGGTTAAACGAAAAATATGAGTGAGAACTTACTCTAAAATTTAAATTTTGCAAAATTAAAATGAGCTATATTGAAGGTGAATCCAACCCTCTGTTCCTCCCCGACATCAGAAGAATATTACAGGGCTGCCCTTTTCACCTAGAGACATTAGCAATCATCTAACATATAAAGACAGTCATGAACCACTGCTGTAATATGATTATGTTTATGTTAAATATGTAGACACAGAAGAATATCCAGGAAAATATCAAAGATTGTCTATAAGATGTATTGAGAGTTGGTCCTTAGTTTTCTATGCAACTTTACATGCTTTAGCTAGTAGCCTATGTAGCTTTAACGCTCAGGAAAATAAGCCAAAAGTCTATTTCTATTTCACATCATATAACTGGAGAATATATTTCCAAATGCTTAAGCTGAGAAAACCACTTGAGAGACTAAGACACAGACACATGTTCCTTTTTTCAGATGAGCTGCGCTTTAGTGACTAAGGAATTCCTGTTTGTTTCCTTAGCTTCCATGCCTCCACTGTGGAAAGAAGTGTGGAAATGTGTTGCGCTAGAGAAATGAAGCCATTCCTTCCATTTTAGAGGCCACACCTGGTCTTTCTGATTGACATGTAGTTTAAGGGATACGTGTAAGCTGTGATTACTCAGAACCACTGGAGTTAACTGTTAATGTTAATCCCATGTACTTTGATGGGTTAATCTTTTTCATATTATCAGGAGCAACAGGATTTGAGAAAAGGTCATAAAGTATTAAAGGTGAATCGATCTTCAGGCAATGGGTTTTTGTGAAGTTAGACTGAACAGTGGGCTAAAGGGAAGGAGCCAGACCCATTCACATGAAAGATGCCACAAGGTTGGCTGACCACACTGGATAAGAATGAGAGAGAAAGTTTCTTCAATTTCTGGCTGATACATATTTTCAAGGGGTACCAAGGGCATTCCTGGCTGAAGGGATCCTGGAAGAGCAATGGGCCTAGTTAGTATACATTTAGAGGTATTGTCTACAACCCTTCTCCATTTAGGTTGGTTTGGGAAAATGGTGCCCCCAAGACTGGATGGAGGGCAAAGATACTGAGCCCTTGCTATTTAGGGAGGAAGAGCTACTGAAGGGGTGTGACCACATTGTGTGGCTCTCCATCACAGCCAGAAGTATGTGATCTACCAAACCAAGCGTGAAGATATATTAGTATTACATTATATACAGATATTAGACACATTACAAATTGTGAAAATACTGTGCTCGATTATTTGTATTGGGTAACAACAAATGAAGAGCATTGCAATGGACCACAGAATCTATTTATCCATGTATGTGTCCTTTAGAAAGTCTATAAAGGCTCACACTTCTGCCTATTTTTAAATACTCATCAGCAATCTTCAAAAGAATTCCGAAGCATAGGCTTTACTGTTTGACTTGGTTTTCTTGTGTTTCTTAGGCTATCACATAGTTTGTGTTCACATAGCAAGAAGTACTGTGTAACCACCAATGATGTATCTGTTCAGGAATGGACAACAATAAATACTGAATCCATAGTGCAACTCTTGAGGAAAGAATTGTACAATTGATCTGTAGCTGTTTCTACATGAAAAACATCTATGAATTTTCTGTCCTAGAAAACAAAGCAATTGCAAATGTTCCTTATATTACTCTACTTGTTACTTGTTCATTACAAAAAAATTGAGACATTTTATCCAGAATACATAATTCAAACCCTCAAAGGTGAAACAGCCTATCATCCTTTTCTGAACTAATAGAAAGAAAAATAGGAAGCACTGTTTATACAAATTGTCAATGAAGAATATTTAATTGCCAATGTAATCGAGACTTTGGACTTAAGTTCTAATTATAGGAAAAGAGAAGGACAGAAAAACAGGTTAACAATCACAGGCAGGATATACTCAGAGAGATCTACAGTGAAAGACATTCTACCACATAAATGACCTGATCTCTACAACAAGCCATGCAGTATAGGTAACCTATAAGAGCTTCTGCTCCAAATAGAACAAAATCATATGGAAACTACCTATGATATGAAAAAATAACTAAAAAATATTTTATAGACAGTTTAAAATATTTGAAGATGAATTAAATACTTGGTCTTAGATAATCTTTTTTTTAACTGCTAAGAATCAAATCCAATTATGCTGTGGAAGAATTTTAATATCAAGCCACCAGTGCCACATGCTCCAATTTGCCCATGCCCAGATAACTGTTTGCTAATTTGTTAGTGTGATAAGAGTATTCTAAAGTAACATAGAACATTGTGTTTATATTTAGGAGATAAGTATTAAAGTACTTTTTATAAAAACATGAAAACTTTCTTCTTTTTTATTTTTTTATTTTATTTTTGAGATTATAGTATGATTACATCATGTCTTTCCTCCCTTCTTTTCAAACCAACTCATATATATATATATATATATATATATATATATATATATATATATATATATATATATATATATATATATATATATATCCACTTATGCACTTATGCTTTTTCACATTAATGACCTCTTTTTTTACATC
>CACVCL010023534.1:0-14003 GCA_902729485.2 Mus minutoides
GCCTTTTGACGTTACAGTATGACACTGTGGTTTACAAATCTTGTCTCGGGCCGGGCATGGCAGCGCACGCCTTTAATCCCAGCACTCGGGAGGCAGATGCAGGCGGATTCCTGAGTTCGAGGCCAGCCTGGTCTACCAAGTGAGTTCCAGGACAGCCAGGGCTATACAGAGAAACCCTGTCTCAAAAACCAAAAAAAAACAACAACAAAAAAACAAAAAAACAAACAAACAAAAAAACTTGTCTCGGTTGCTGTGGAATACAGGAGGATCATGGGACACAGGTAAGGTACACCTGACTTAAGGCCATAGTGACCAAATGGAGAGTGGGGGACTGGGTTGCTCAGTAGGCAAAGCTAAAGAATTTCCTTGCTGAAAGCTAGTGCAGGAGGAACATCACAGGATGTGCAGGTCTCTATCTTATGTGATGAAGAGGCAGGAAGAAGAGAAGCTGACTCCATCAAGGGATGGTACGGTCAGTGTGCCCCATAAGTGCTCAGTGCTCATGGGAGAGCTAGCCTGACATTATGAAGTAACCCATTAGTTAGTGTTTCCTGAGGTTGATAATGTTCTGACTGAATATCTTTGATATGTTAACATGGTATTTACTGAGGGAATTGGAGGCATGGGAACTATTTATAAAGAGTGTTTACATTTTACAACTGACAGATTGCTTGACTTGCAATGACTCATGACAGACTTTTTGCATGTGTTTGAGAGATATTCAACTTTGTTAGATTTGAAAATATGTTATTTCTGGCCTTTTTAGAGGGTGGATTTTGTTTTGTTTTGTTTTGTTTTTAAGAATTAAGTCTTACAGTGAAGCTTGCCATGTTCTGTTTTCTTCCCATTTGGTTTCCCATGAAATCCACAAGTCAACATCTGGCATCTGTTCTTCTTTATAAGGACTCAACAAGAGTTAGACTTAGACAAAATATCTAGTTGTAAAGTTCTTATCCTGAGCTGGGTCAGCAGCTGAACCAGACAGGGCAGTAGGAACAGCACTGGATAATGTTTCAAAGGCCACTTAGGCAGTACTTTTGACTGCAGACTGAGAGGTCTTGGAATGCATGGGATAGCTGGTCTGTATGGCATCATCCAAGGCTGAGGAAGGAGTATGCGGACACTTAGTCGGCATCAGGACGAGGGAGTGCATAGAATACGCTGTTCTTTGTCCGGTGGGAAGCGTGTTGGCTGACAATGGCAGGGCATTTGCTCTCCAGCCTTTAATATCTAATCCTTGGACTCAGAACTTGAAAGTCTTTTTCCCAGTTTGAGAGTCACATATTTTGAGAGCTGGAAGGAACCTCTATAATGATCTTAACCCAAACTCCTGGGGGAAATGTCATCCACAAAGAGAATTTAAGCAACATAGTTATGGTCTTTTGGTTGGCTAATTAGTGAACTCTCTGACCCAGCTGAACTTGTCTAGAGAATGGTCTACCTCCCTCTTTTATTTGCCAAATAACCTCCCTCTGTTGTTTGCCAAAAGTCTTTATCTACTTGATAGAGTCTCTAAGAATTAGTCCCAATCATTGGGAAGACAACAAGTGCTTTTCTAGGGAAACTAATTTTTGCTTCTTTCCAGAGGCAGTTTTCACTCTAACCCACCATGACTCCCTACTTTCACAGCTCAGCATGACATCTCTCTAATGGCCTTCCTCCTAGTTGGACATCAGTATAATGGTTCCAGCAAAACTCCATGTTCTGTAGCAAGCATTACCTCTAAATTCAGGACATAACAGGTGTTGGGGACTGCTGCCAGTTCATTTAGTGCTGGCGGTGCTCCAAGCTCCCTCGGAAGCTGTTATGTGTGCAGGGGAAACTTTGCAAAGGATCCCTGAATCTTCAAATTACAAGGCTTATATTTTCCTGGACATGTGTGGTAACTCCTGGATGTCCATGGGCCTTAGTCAGCGCTGGAGAGAAAGCACTCATGAACAAGAGACAGCTGGGGCAGCAGCCCACTCGAGGGAAAGAATGGGAGCTTTAGAAGGAGGTGTGAGCAAGAAAAGGGAAGGGCTTGTCTTACCCATTGGCACTTACCATTTACCATCTTGGATTTGTGGGAAAGGATTGGGAGAAATGCTGACTGTGGGATCCTGTAGTTCTCTTCATCCTCCTGTTTCAAAGAGCCTCATTCTCATCAGGATGTATGTATGAAGGAGGCTGGTGAGTCAGGATGTGTGTACAAGGATGAGAGAGGGTATTGAGTCGGGATGTGTGTGTGCAAGGGTGAGGGATGGAAGTATGAATCTAGATTTTTCTCGTTTATGTTCTGAAATGCTAAGGACCTGGCTCGCAGTTCAAGAGTCTTTTCTTCATTCTTTATTAGAATTGTATTTTGAAGTGGTGACCACTGGTCTTGCAAGATCTTGCTTCCAGAAAAGTGGAAGGCACTGGGTCAGAGGATATAGCAACCACTTTTCTTTTTGCTATGATTAAAATATTCTGAGCAAAGCAACAAAGGGAAGAAAGAGCCTATTTCTCTTCATGCTCCAGGTTATAGTTCATCGTGGTGACAATGTCATGACGGCAAGAGCTTAAGGCAGCACCCTTAATGTATCTGTGACTGTCTGTGCTCAGTTTATTTCAATTTTTGTCCCTTTGGGATCCCAGTGGACAGAAGGGTGAAGCCTGTAGTGGGTGGATCTTTCATCTTAATTAGCCTCACAATAACCCTGCGCAGATGTGCTAACAGTTTAACCTAATCTAGGTAGTCCTGCCCAGACATGCCCAGAGTATATAACCTAATCTAGACAGCTCCTTACAGATGTGTCCAGAAGCCTGCCTCCCCAGTGATTCTAGATCCCATCGAATTGATAACCACAGTGTGTGTTAGTGGTTGGGGCTGTCAAGAAATGAGCAACACTTTCTGGTTTAGTTCCTTCTCTGTTGCTGTGATAAAACACACTGACAAAAGCAACGTAGGAAGAAAGGGTTTCTTATGACTTCCTGAAGGTTAGATTCCACCACTGTGGGGATTTTGTGGCAACAGGGCAAGGACAGCACAGTGGCAGAAGCTAGAGGCTGGCTAATGACATTCTCATCCACACACAGGAAGTAGAGAAAGGACAGGAAGTGGGGCTAGGCTGCAAACTCTCAAAGTGTACCCCTCAGGAATCCTTCCTCCAGCAAGCCTTCACATCCTAAATGTTCTATAACAATGCTACCAAACAGTACCTACCAATTGGTGATCAAGTCTTCTGATACATGAGGACATTTCTCATTCAAATATCTGTACCAGCTCATAACAGAATGCCAGTACATTGGTAAGGGTTCAATGAGAGAAAACCAGGATCATTTATTATAATGTGTTTACTTAACTGTTTCTGGAAGAGCAAGTGGGAATTGCCATCCAAGCTGTGTGACTGAGTGAGAGTGACTGTGCACACCCAGAAGGAAGAGACCATGGACAAAGCACACCACGTGAGGGAAACCACATTTTGGTGGATTTCCTTGGGTCTTCAGAATAAACACTCAGACATTTCTTTCTGTATAGCAGAACTTAATCTGTTCCCAAATAATCATGGATATTGAAGTTCCAGCAGAAAGTACCAATACTGCCTTTATACACCTTGTAAACACTCCCCTTCATTAAAGCTCTTATCTAAGCATTTCATTTCTTTCCTGCTGGGGCACTGGGCAAAATATGTCACCTAACCCTATATGTCTGTAACACAGATAAGGAAACAGAGTCACAGAGAAGACTAATGGCCTTTGTCTCTTTCTGTCTGTCTCTCTGTCTCTCTCTGTGTCCTGGAACTCACTATGTAGACCAATATCAGTCATAGGAATCTACCTGCTTCTGCCCGGTTCCTTTTCATTTTTGAAACAATGGTTGAATGTTTCTAGACTGAGATCTTGAGGTCATGAAGTACTTAAGATTATGAAGTCCACTGTATATGAACTGTATTTAAGAGCTGGAGAGATGGCTGAGTGGTTAAAAGCACTTGCTGTTCTCCCAGAGGACCTGGTTTTCATTCCCAGCACCTACATGGCAGCTCACAATCTTCTATAACTCCAGTCTCCAGTTCCAGGAGATCTGATACCTTCTCCTTGCCCATAAAGGTACCAGACATGCATGTGATGAATTTACATACAATGCATGCAAAACACCTATACACATAAAAAATTTTAAATTTAAAAATATCTTAAAATATTTTAATAGAATAAAAAAGAAAAAATTCCAAAAAGAAGAAACTCAGTTGTGTATGGTAGTTCATGCCTGTGATTTTAGCATTCATAGGAGGCTGAGGCAGTAGGATTGCTGTGAATTCAAGTCTACATGAACTAAGTAAGTTTTGTCTCAATAGAGAGAGAAGACAGAGAGGAAGAGAAGAGAAGAAGAGCAGAGGAGTGTGACACCACATTCTTTTCCTTTTTATCTTTGAAGACGCTTTTTGAACTCATGATTCATTAATTCTAAGGCATTTTTATTTTTCTCTCATGAAAACTCACTAAAGTAGCATAGACTGGCATAACCTGGCAATTCTGGCCCTGTCTGGGAAATACTGGAGTACAGGTATGTGCCCAGCAAACTCTCTCACATACAATGTTGTGTTTTATTGCTGGAATTCCCATTTGATCCTCATCTAGATTGCATCACCCATAAAGTGCTCCGTTGGCGCTGGCTTTTTATCCTTTCCTTCGTGTCTTTAACATATCGTGACTGTTCTTGAAGCCTCCATGTGTTCCTGTATCCAGGCCATCTACCCTTAGTCATTGTGTCCTTTATACTGACAATTGATTGGCTTTTTTTCTCTGTTCTTTCAGGTATATTGTCATTTTCATCAAGTGTGGGATAGTGTTTGTAGAAGAGCAGTAGGCAATGCAGAGCACTGTACTGTCCTGCTGCTGGTGTGACAGTCAAGTCAGTCTCACTGAAGTTTACCAACACGAGTAGTTAGTGACGAGTTTGGGTGGAATTAAGCTCATAATTTCTGTAATCACTGCTTCCAAACTTCTGCAGTGGAAAACTGCAGTAATTACCTTTGTCTGGTTGGGCCTATGCACCACCATTCTGTGTCTGAGCTCCATCATTAGCTTCCAGCTGACCTACAGTATAGCTACTCTGCATGAGGAGCATTTCTGCATGTTTCTCTCTAGCAGTGGGGTGTCTTTGCTCTGCTTAGGGAGAAGCTGTGGTGATGATGGTGGTGGCAAGTCCTCAGTTCTGGCCCCGGCTGGTTCTTAGGCAGACTTCTGTGTTTGGGCTTTGAGACAGGGTATTGTCAATGTGAAAGCAGGTGGATCTCCACTTTGTTGTGGTGTTTGGAGAGTTGCCTAGGCCTTCCTCTGTGGCATTTTTCTTTGTGTGAATGCATAGATACCTGTTCTCCCACTGGGCGGATAGCTGGCTTTTGCTTTTGTCCATTCCCAAGGAAATTCCATGCAAACACTGGGTCTAAGGAGGCAGTCTTCTCTTCTAGCAGTGTTTTGAAAGCTGTGGATCACCATGTAATGGTTCAGAGGAAAGATGGTGTTTTTTTCCTGTATCCAACTACAGGGGGGCACGTTCTCTACTTCTCTCTTTGCCCTTAATCTTTCTCACGAGTAGCACTTCAGATCCATGGGGGAAAGTGGCTAGACAGTGGTGGCCCACGCCTTTAATCCCAGCACTTGGGAGGCAGAGGCAGGTGGATTTCTGAGGTCGAGGCCAGCCTGGTCTACAGAGTGAGTTCCAGGACAGCCAGGGCTACACAGAGAAACCCTGTCTTGAAAAACCATATAAAAAAAAGCCATACATGGGGGAAAGTGTGAGAAGAGAGTATAGAGTCATAGTCTGAGGCTCCCAGGAATTCCTTGCTGCAAAGTAGCTCATGTTTGTCCCCCCCACCCCATTTTTTAGTTGTTTTTTTCTTGTGTCTGATAGCAATCTTTTCCTGCTATGTCCTGTCAGAGTGACAGTTTTTTGAGGTTCTTTTCTCCATGGAGAGGTATATCACTTATTGTATTGATCATTGCCTTCTAATAGACTTAAATTGAGGCATTACTTTAATGATTATAAGAGTGATATTCACCATGATTTCCATATCATACAGATGTTTTCTAGCATTTAAAGGATCATTTGCATAAAGGAAAATTTTGGTTGTAGATAAAAATGCCAATCAGAAAGGAACAAAGCTTGAATCAAAAGAAACCAATATAAAAAAATCACAACCTGAAGTTTAATAGGCAAACTGAAGGTTCAAATCTTATTCTTTTCCCGAGTTTTGTTATTTGACAGTCTACTTTGTTTACACCTAGGAAATTCATGCCTATAGTGGAAGGGGCATGGTAGGAGAGGTTATTCCTTGGTCTGGGGTAAGGGGGAAAATAGGTGTGCTTTTCTCAACCAGAAATGTTTTACAAAAGAAAGAAAGAATCAAAGAGATAGAGAAAGAGAAAAATGGAAATAGTCAAGAATGAGGCAACAGAACAGACACTACAGATCCGGGCTCCACAGAAGAGCCTTGTGAAATGAAAGGTCTTGAAGAATTGCTAATGACCAAGGAACTAAGGAGTATGTCACCCTAATTCCAGACATAGCTGAATGATGTAAGGCCTTTTGGGGGAGTGAGCACCTCAGCTCCCCAACACCTTTTCTGCCTCCTTCTCTCCCTTGTTTATTTTTGAGACAGGATCTCATGTGTAGGTCAAGTTGCCCCAGAACTTATTATTTAGCTCAGGTAATCACATCTTAGTCTCTCCAGTGCTGGGATTATAAGCATAAACTACCACTATTCCATGCTTGTTATCTCAGTTCACTTCAGTAGCCATTCTGGGGCCACCCAAACAGCATCCCTAGAAAGCCCATTAGAAATATAGACGCGTGGGCTGAGCTGTACACAGTACAGGAGTAGGACACTTGCCCAGCGTGCACAAGGTCTCGATCCTCAGTGTGGTGGAGGGGTGGCAACATGAAACTTAAAAAGGAGATGCAGCATTGCAGATCCTACCTCAGACTTAATGAGCCAAATCCTCATTTCAAAAGATTAATGAGAGTGGTTCTTAAGCACTTGAATGTTTGAGGAGCAGTTGTTTACATAATCGCTATTTCTATTTTTTAATAGTCACATGTACTTCTAGTAATAAGATTAAAATAGTTCATATCAAAATATTGTGAAGGTAATTCTATGTGAGAATACCCTGGGGTATAAGACACAGAATTAAGACATTTAAATTCATCTCACAGTCAGCTTATTCACTTTAACTGAACAATTATCACTGGTATTCATGTTTAAAGCTTCTTATTTTCTATCATCCTTTGAGCTTTGTCCCTCTAACTCTCAAAAGCTCAGCTCTGTCTTCTAACAATAATACTTCAGGTGCTTCCTCTTTGAAAGGGTTTGTGGATAAGCCTACTGCTGTGGTCTGCATCTCTGTTACCCCAAATGCATGCGCTGAAACCCAGTTGCGAGGGGACGAGGTCAGAGGTAGGAGTGCTGGGCAATGACTGGAGCCCAGTGAAGTCCTCACGGATGAACTTAGAGCCTTTCTAAAGGAAGCCCGGGGAACTCATTCGCCTGTTGAAGAGCTTCTTCTGGACCACCAAGCTCTGAATCTAATAGTCTTTCCTGTACTAGCTTTACAATGAGTAATGTCAGATTGGAAAATGAGCTTTGGTTGTGTGGAGGTTCAGCTAGATCAACCGTTCTATTATCTTCACTACTGAAATCTTTCATGGAAAAGAAAACTACATGTGACTGAGACAAGAACCTGAAAGAAGGAGGGATGCTCAGACTTGCAGGCACTTATCCTTGTGCAATCTGGATGATTCTAGAATTTGCTTCCTTGAGAACTGAAATAATGCAATTAATGGGAAGAGGATTTCAAGAAGACATACTTATTTTTACTTCTGTACACAGGCACTAATGTTGGGAAGAAATGGTACTGGACCTCCTAATAATAGCCATTATATATTTATACCATCTATATCTGTGTATATAAGGTCTCCCTTTCTCTCTGTACAGATAACTATCATTTTATTATGATGTATAATTATGTATATGATGATTGGGTCATAGTTTTTGATTTATGTAAGCTTCCCAACTCCTGCTCCTCATGTCCTCCTAGTACAGATCTCAATCTGTTATGGAAGCCAATAGGGGGACAGTCGCGTAGTAGTACCTGTATAAAGGAGTGGGCATGCTCTGCTTATTAAAGATGTTAAAGAATGGGTAGAATGGCCCCAGGTAAAGACAGACTGATTCAGGATGACTAAACACCCCAGGCCATGAGCAGTGGACTTCAAGTTACTGCAGGATTTTTTTTTTCATTTGATTCTTCTGCAAAGCTGTCTAACACACACACACACACACACACACACAGAGGCATTTACACTCTCACTTGGTCATACTCACACATGTACACACTCATACACGCTCACTCACACTCACATACCTTTCCACTGGGCGGCAGGTCCTCCAGCCTGCATGCTGCCCTTCCCTCACCTGAGGAGACGCTCACCACTGCTGGGAAGCAACAGGCTCTGTGCCCCGCCTTCCGTCCTTGTCATCCCTGACTTCTGCTGCAATGCTGATTTATAAATTCCTAGCAGCTAGTCCAGCTCCCCACAGAGGCTCAGCCTGGAGTTTAAGTCGACAGATAATTGCCACCGCTGATTGCTTTGCTGACAGAGCTTTGTGGCTATTTTTTTTTTCTCGAGAGTTCCTTAATTATAGGAAATAGCATTGTGCACTGTCCAATCAGCCTCTTGTCAGATATTATTACATCTGTAGCAGTTTCAGGCGACATTGGGTTTGTTCCTGCCAAGCTGGCATGAGGTTGGCAGCCTGTGCTACAATCTGCTGCCAGAACAGTGGTCCATGCCCAGCTCTGAGGAGGTTTGTTGCTGGGTTAACAGAAGAGCATTTCATATCCCCATGACCACCAGGGTCACCCAGACAGGCAGCAGTTCATGACAATGCCACACCTCACAGTGGCCATTGACTGATGGAATGCTCACTCTGTTCTTTGAGAAATTATAGACTGCAGGGTCCTTTGTTACTGGCTTTTATATCTTCTTCCATGAGAGAAATGCAAACATTATCTATGCTTGGTTTCTCTTTGGGGAAGTGTTCGGGGTGGTTTCCCTTTCAGTCTATTATAATATGGATACCAACTTAATTGAGAGGAAAATTTGTCTTAAATTAGAAAACATTTGAGGCTCAAAGTTTTCAGGGTTTCATAATTATGGTTGGTAAATTTTACCAGAGTACCTTTTACCAGCTGATAAAGGGGACACATCAGATTCAGGGCTACTTCACTTGGATGCTTTATTTCAGACTATCGTGTGTGCAGCTCATGTGTATCTGCACATAAACTAGGAGATGAGATTGTTAAGTGAGCACTAACCCTTCCCGTCCCTTATTTCTGGAATTAACTCCTTGCAGCAAAGGTGGATTAAGCTTGCTGGGGTAGTCTGCAGTTAACAATGTAAACAGTCTCCATTCTCAGGAATGTCACACTGATTGGCAAGTTAACCTTGGCAAGTGGTCTCTCCTGGCTTTCTCCAAGGTGTCTGTGAGGGTGCACGGTTTTTTTTTTTTTCCTGGAATTTTCAACATCGGAGCAGAGAACAAAGAATGCAGAATTGACTGAGGGCTTGACATTGAGACTTCCACAGAAATTCTATTATACTCTTGGATTACACAGAGCGGGAGAAAGCAATAGTAAGTTTGTGTGTCTGCGTCTAGTGAGGGTTGGTCATAAAAAGGAGAACTTGGTTGAAGGACATGGGGGTGGGGTGAGTAGAATCCATGAGGCTGATAAGCAGAGAGCAGGTAAGATTCGAGGGCGTGGCTTGGTTGAAGGACATGGGGGTGGGCTGAGAAGAATCCACGAGGCTCATAAGCAGAGAGCAGGCAAGATGCAAGGGCGTGGCTTTCCCTCTCGCATGTCTGGTTTTGCTTCCTCAACATAGAAACAGCATAAAGCCAGGCAGCCTGCTTCAGTATGATGCTCATGATTCCTGCACACGACGCACAACACACGACACACATATGTGAAAATGGCTTAGCTGTCCATTGGTCCAGGTGCATGTTGGGCTCTGTGTGATTTGTGAGGTAACCTTACGGTCGTAACTCGGGCAGACACACTACACAGAAGAGTAAGTATGTACCATCTGTGACACATTTCCCTCATTGCTTTCAAAGGAGAGGTGTGCAAGGGGTGTGCAAGGGGTGTGGAAGGGGTGTGCAAGGGGTGTGGAAGGGGTGTGCAAGGGGTGTGGAAGGGGTGTGCAAGGGGTGTGGAAGGGGTGTGGAAGGGGTGTGCAAGGGGTGCGCTTTCACCCTGGGAGGTCTGGGGAGCTCCATGCCTGCCAAGCCTTCGCCTCACCACTGAAGCGGAGCCAGGGGTTTTGCATCTGCAGGTCCATGTGAGCAGCTTGAACTCCTTCCTGGTTCTGCCACTGTGCCTTAGCGCAATCCACAAAAGACTTTCACAACTAAAGTCAAAGCAAAAGCTAGAGAAAAAAATTAATTTAAAAATTGAATATAAAAGTTCAACATCTATGATGTCATGCTGTATATACATTCTTGTATATTTTTTAATGGAAAGACTTATTTATTTATTTATTTATTTATTTATTTATTTATTTATTGTGTGCTTGTGTGTGTGCTCATGAATGCAGTATCTGTGGAAGCCAGAGGAGAGGATCCCTCTGGATCCAGAGTATAGACTGCCCAATATGGATGTAGGGAACCTAACTCAGGTCCTTTGGAAAAATACTATGCGCTAAAACTACTAAGCTACCACTTCAGGACCAATATATTCTTTTAAGGTATTTTTAAGGTTTTTAAAATTTGTATGTGTGTGTGTGTGTTGACTGCATGGATGTATGTGCATCATGCTTATGCAGTGTATAAGTAGAGGGTACAGGATCCCCTGGAACTGGAGTTATAGATGGTTGTGAGCCAACATGTGGCTGCTGGGAATCCAACTTGGTTCCTCTTAAAGAGCAAGTGCTCTTAACACTGGAGCATCTTTCCAGCGCCAGTGCCTGTGTGTTTTAAAATTGCTGTGCACAGGCTGTGTGGCCTTTGAGATAGTATCATATCTCACTGTAGCTCTCAGGTGCTGGAAAACCAAAGGCCTAGAAACGAGTGTGTCCTGTGTCCAGTGTGCCCTGTGTCCAGTTTATTCCTGCCAGGGACATGTAGCCTCAATGCTTTTTTTTTTTGGTAATGTTTTAAAATCCCTTAAACTGTCCCCTAGACACGACAGACATGACCAGAATCATGTAGTTACTATGGCATCCAAAGAAAGCCTCTGGAAGCCCATCAACTTCTCCAGACACAGAGCCGGTAAACTGTTTTGAAGGAGCATTCTCTACCTCAGCAGACAAGAATAGAAACAGTATTTATCCAAGGCACTGAAACTGACTTACAGGGCTCCTCTCTAGAATAATTCTCCTTCCTATTTCTCTGAAAACTGTTCAGTGATTTGTGCACCTTGGCGTTGACTGGCAGCAGCTTTTCTTTCATCTCTAATCTGAAAGCTTCTTTCTGAATAAAATAGAAATGCGAATGACCCTGGCTAGGAGATCCTTTACATTTCAGAGAGAGGTTAAAGCAATTGAGTTGGTTCTGTTTATTCAGGAGCTAAAGGAGTCTACCCAGGAGAGAAAGACAGCTCCATGCTCTTCCTGAGCAACCTCTCCCTTCTGGCGGACTTCTTTGTTTCTTGAAGATAAAACTTATTATGTATATTTGAGATTTAAACCACAGTATGAAGAGATAGATGATAAACTGGCTGCTATTGTGAAGCAGATGAACAAATCTATTATGCAATAATTTTTATTGACAAGAGCATAAAAATTGACTTTAATGAGAGTCTGCAACACAATGACAGTTTATTAACTTTGGTGCTCATCTGCGTGTTAGATCTCAACTGATTACCTTCCGTACCAGCTGCGTTGAAGCTCCAGCTTCACCCCTGCATCTTCTGGCACGCCATTACCAAAGCTGTTTGCTCCTCTGTGCCCTCACTACTTTGCGCAAACATTCAACATCTTCTCACACAGAAGCAAGATTATACTGTTTTTATTTTTAGTGGAATAATTCTTTGATGTTAATCTAATTTTCATTACTGTCTTGCTAAATTATTGAAAGCCTTGGGTTTTTATAAATTCTCATTGTTTGAAACGTCTGCTGCATGGCAAGGCTCTGGACCACCAGCTTTTTGCCTTAGAGTTAGGAGGCAGGGACTGCTTAAGCCAGTGATTTCTATTGTGTGACATTCATGTAACACTTGGCCGTACCAAGCACTTTTTAAACCACTGGTATTTGAACTACAAGGGGGGCAGTAACCTCCTTGAGGCAGAGATGGGAGGTTTTTGTTTGTTTTCAGGCCCTGTCTCCTTCGGATGAAAGGATTAAGGAACACATAGGAAAGGCAAATTGTTCCACTCCTCTGTTTGTTTTCTGAGACTCTATCTCATGTAGCCCAGGCTGGCCCCAAGCTTTCTGTAGGCAAGGATGACCTTGAACTCCGGGCTCCCTGCTTCTCCCTCTCAAGTGCTGGGCTACCTGTGTGCACCACCAGCCCCTCCCCCACCTTCCCTTTTAGAGTCCCCACTTCTGCTCTGGCCCTGAGAATTACACAGATCTAAACACATGATCAGCAGTCAGGTGATCACTTTCCTTTAAAGCAAGTTTTACAGGACACAGGAAATGAATAAGAAATGAAGACCTCCCACCACCAAGAGGCAGGAAAGGTCAATCTCAGAGACTAAATTGACAAAGGATAGTAAGCTATGGGTGTGACAAGGCGGAGGACTTGGGCTAGGTCTGTACCTGGGGGAAAAGTTTGTTTGTACTGACACCTCTCCCCCCTCCCACCAAGAGTTCCCCACTGTGCAGACATGACCGACTAACTATCCTGCTGGTATACCTTACAGGGGGGCAAATTCAAATTCTGTTTTATAAGGAAGCAGACTGAAAGACAGAGTGGTCTTGTATCTTCTTTATAGTGCCTTTGATTCAAAATATCTCTGAGCAGCACGATTTTCAGTGATATAGTCATAACTCAGAAATGCCTCTTTTAAAGCCAGTTTTTACTAGGAGGCAGAGCTGGAGGAACAGCCCGCTCTTCCACATTCAGGCTCAGGCTGTCATATCATAGTGGGGGTGGTGTAGGGAGCACCTGAGCCTGCTTGAGAATCTTACTCTTATTTGTGTCCTCTCAGTGCTCAGTTTGCTTTAAGCTCCCCCAAGTCAGGCCATTTTGTTTCCTGTTGCATCCTTTGAATTAGGACAGCACCCGGCATACAGTAAGAACATTGTTCAAAGGATAATTCTGTTAAGTAATGAGCCAGATATGGTGTCGCCGTATGCCAGCTCTCAGGAATCAAGGGAAGACAGATCTCTATGAGTTGTAGGCCTGGTTACATAGTGAGTTCCAAGCCAACTAGAGCTGTATAGTGAGACCCTTTGTCTTAGTCAGTGTTCTATTGCTATGAAGAGACACCATGACCATAGCAAGTCATAAAGGAAAGTATTTAATTGGGGAAGGCTTACAGTTTCAGAGGTTTAGTCCATTGTCGTCATGGCAGGAAGCATGGCAGCATGCAGTCAGACATGACACGGGAGTAGTTTACAGCTCTACATATGGATCTTCAGGTAGCAGGAAGAAAGAGACTCAGGGCTTGGAATAGGCTTTTTAAAAGCTCAAAGCCCACCTCCAATGACACACTTCTCCAACAAAGCCACACCTCTTAATCCTTTCAAACAATGTCACTTCTTGGTAACCAAGCTTTTAAATCTATGACCCTGTGGACCTGCACTCATTCAAACCACCACACCTTGTCTTCAAAACAGACAGAAAGGAAGAAAAAAAAAAACAGAGCATGAAAGAATAAAAGTAATACCGGCACTGCACACTCCACCCCTGCCTCTGCACACTCCACCCCTGCCTCTGCACACTCCACCCCTGCCTCTGCACACTCCACCCCTGCCTCTGCACACTCCACCCCTGCCTCTGCACACTCCACCCCTGCCTCTGCACACTCCACCCCTGCC
>CACVCL010023535.1:0-13965 GCA_902729485.2 Mus minutoides
AGTGACATAAAAAAGGTAGATTCAAATTAAAGGGGAGATGAAACCAAGTCAGTGTATTATGTGTGAAAGAGACTATAAGTAAAAATATTAACATCAATTATTAACATCAACAACAATATCAGCAAAAATAATAGTCATCAAATGAATACATAAACTTTGTATGACAAGTTCATTATTGAAAAAAATAGGACTTGAAAAACTGGGGTGCATATTCAGGAACAACAAAACAGTGCTTCAAAATGAAAATATTAACTACTTCTCAGGTGATATAAATATTGCAATAATAAAATATATTCACTGGTGTACAGATGCAAGGAGAACAGACACAGAAAATAAAATACACACATAACCTTATTTTTCACCTGGACATGAAATTCGTAGCTGAACTTCCATATTGATGTAGAATAATCTCTTGTGTTAATAAGAGCAGAGAACAGTTACCTCTGAAGGAAAAGAAAGTAGAACAACTTTACCATCTACAGAGCTTAGACAGAAAATGAAGCATATAACATGGAATAAGTCTGAAAAATACACACTAATATTATAAGAAATTAGATAAATTGGAATGGATTATGTTCAAACAAAGCATTTTATAGCCATAATCTTACATTGGTAGAAATCTTTAAAGTTGATTCAGCAGAATTGATATTATATTTTCTTACATTGGTATAGAATTATATTTTATACATGTTTAAGGTTTTTTTATTGGTATAAGTATTTGTATATTGATACAAAATTTTAAATTAATTCTCAAACTCTTAATTGTCCTATGCAACTCATTTAAGTGTACAAAGATTAGATCCACTTTTTTTTAGTAACTGCTGCTACAAACTGTATAAAATATTTAAGCAATACAAATTAATAGATAACCAAACTCTTGATTATGTTAGATTCTAATTATTTAATAACAATAAAATATTTTCAAGGTTATTCATATAGTAAATAGCTAAAAACTCAGTGTTTAATAATTCAGCTATGTTATATATAGATATATAGTTTTCAAAAACATCATAGATCCATAGAATATAGCATTTAATATTATTTCATTATGAAAAGATCTTTTGACTATGAGACATGTGTGCTCCTGACAATACTTCCATTCCACTTCAAAGAAGATAGTGAGAATCAATATATCCCGGCAGGATTGCTTCAATTCTGGCATACTAGCCCCTGGATAAGAAATGCTCTAATTTTACTTGCAGACAGATTGCTACATAAAAATGACAAACAGACCCAGGTCAGTTGATTGCTAAGTTCTGCCAAGACAGTTTAAGCTAATCCTTCATAATTTCTGCTTCACTTAAGATCTGTCAGATGTTATAGACAAGAAGGCTGAAGTTAGATTCTCCAATTATAAGGAATATTGAGGACTATGCCAGCAGTCAGCTCTCTCTGACAATTGTTTAAATTTTGAAATCTATGTTCATGTATACTCAAATGTATATATTTCTTTTTAGACCACTGACAGGGTTGAAGACTAGATAGTCATGGTCTTACAATTAACCTTAAGGTGTTCAGTATTGAAGATGTTCTATATTTAAAAGGAAAGATTTCACATGGTAATACAAGTTAAAATCAAACATGAACAAGGTACAGAATTATTGACTATTGAAGTTAGAATTGATGATAAACTGCTTTATCTAAATTGTTGAATATAATGGACTGAATGTGATAAGTGTATCTCATACTTTTGCATAAGTGTTATAATCATGTTCAATTTATATCTAAGAGAAAGATCTTTTTTAATTGGACAAAAAAGAGGAGAAATTTAGTGGGTTGGCCAATTGCTGCTTGAATTCTATTGCTATCTAGGGGTCCCCATGACAGGTTGCCTCACAGACAAAAGTGTCCTCACATAAGACACGGAGTGACCCCGCCCTCAGTTAATTATGACTGGCAAATATGAAGCCAATGGCCAATTGTTGGGCAGAAGAGGTTGGGGGTGTGTTAAGTTTTCCGGGGTTGAGACTACAAGGAAGAAAAACATGCAGAAGGGGGAAAAATACCATATAGCCTGAGAGCTGCCCAATTAGATTTAAGAGCAGTCCAGAAGGAACATAGTAATTAGTAAGTAATAGTTATCAATAGGAAAGTAGATTTTAACAACATGGAAGGTGGGCAGCTGCCCAGATATTGTGCTACTTAAGGCTTATTGTAAATATAAGAGCTGCAAGGTCATCAAGAAACTCAATTACCAAAGGTGGGGTAGAAACCCCTGGACCAGGATTTTAAAATTATTATTAATACATGACAATAACTCTAAGTCATTAGAGTAAGGATACTGTATAAACTACAAAAAGCTTGCCAACCACAAACCAACGAAAATAATTTTAATGACATAAAAAGTATGAAATTTATTTATTTTGATTGGTTTATGGATGGCATTTTTAAACTTATTAAAAGTATAAAATGCACACATAAATTTGAGGGAGATTTTGATAATATAATTATTCTAGAAGAGGTTATCCATAATTTCTCACTATGAGCAAGCCTCACAATGAGCCAACAGATTACTAAAAAGTAATTGGTTTTATGAAGTATTTAGTGTGGACAGAAGGACTTGAAATCACCATACCTTTCATCACTGAATTTTGAACTAAGGATCATAAAACATGAGAAAGATTTTCCTCTACTTGGAACTTTCATTATCTTTAAATTTTCAAAGGCTAACTAAATGAGGAAAATTTAAAAGCTAGCATATTAGATGCAAGGGACAAAAACTCTTTCAAATCACAAACAACTAGATTTTTTTCATTCTTTAGAGACAAGATCTGTTCCCCTCATTTAAACATGCATATCAAATGTTGAACGAGGTGAGTCAGATAAATGTCCTCACCTCATGATTATATCTCCCACATTCCTGCTTTAAGAGGTAGTAATTTGCACTTTATAAATTTACCCTTGAGTCTGGGGTCATTACTTTAACTGTATTGCTTAATTGTTTAATTCATTTAGCACTGTTAGATATGGAAATCAATAGTTTGAGAAATTGCATGAAAGAAAAATGATTCTCAATATGAAAATGTGGGTTTGAGTTAAAAGCTCGCCAAACACTCATGAGTCATTACCATGGAAAATACTATGAGCAAATACAAAGAAAATAAAATGTACTAATTTATTTCTCAGTTGAGTCATGAGTTCTTTTGTACGAATGTCTCAATCTGTGGCCCTAAATTATTAATTATTTATACTAATGTGGCAAGTAACCCACCAGCTATTGTCAATGGTTTCCATCTTGATCTGTTATCAAGCTAAAATATAACTGAAAAAAAAAACATTAAGGTTCAAAAAAACCTAACTACTTACTTTGTAAAAAATACATCAAGAAAAAATATTAATAACACATTCTGTTTTGTACAACAGGATTTTCAAACTTTTGGTGAAGGATCCAGAGAGTAAATATCTTGTTTTCTATCAGCTTTATAACCTTATCTATGTTATTACACTATAAAATACCCAATGATGACAATGAGATAAATGGCTCAATTTCTACAACAACAAACTTCTATAAAGACAAATGCAACAATATGGATTTTGCCCATGAGCAAATTCAATGTTCTTATCTCTGGCTTAAATAACATAGTATCCTATAAATATCAGTTATGGTATGTGTTTTGAGCCACAAATCTGAATTACACAGATACCAAATATCTGAACATGAAACAAACATATGCTACTAATTTCAAATACTTCAAAAATGTGTTTGTATTATTCATGAATATTCTACTTGCCTCATTTCACAAATAATTTACTGATCTATAAAGAGTTTGGGAAAACGGGTATATTAAGTTTCAGAGGGTGACATAAGAACTTAACATGAACAGAGTACTTACGACAACAAAAAATGTGTTCTTTCTCAGGTTTGACCATTTGAAGTCTGGAATTAAAGACAGTATTCCATAAGACAGGTCATTTCTTGCCTGTTTCAAGTTCTGGTGTTGCCTGTAAACTTGGCTTTCGTAAATTGTAGTCATCACTCCACACTGTGTCTTTATCGTCACACAGAAATATCTGTGTTGAGTATCTTTTCTACTGTTCTTATAAAGATATTGTCACTCATACAGAATTATGCCCACAATTATTCAACATGAGCTCAAGGTAATTATGCATACATAGACCCTATTATTAAAAAACAAACAAATCTAATCCATATATATCAAATTATATAACTAAATATTATATTATAAACTACTGACATTATTGGTTAAAACTTACATTAAAGAACATCCATTCAGACTGACTATTGTAATTCAAGGGGCATGGTGTTTTATGTGAAACATTGTGGGAACTTTACCAAAAAAAAAAAAAAAAAAAAACTGGTTACACTGAAAGTTCTCAATGCAAGATAATGAAATGAAAACTGCCTTTTTAAATTGCCAATGAGCAAATAAAAAATTAAGAGTTTATTCTGAATCCAAACTTATTAATGTCATAACTAAGTTAAAGAAACACTGAAAATTTACAGAAAAATTTAAAATTTATCTGCATACATAATTGTATAAAAGGAATTGTGTTACTCTACGTTTAATGCAATTATGTACTTTAAAAGTAAGTTGTCATCTCATCAAATTTTAGGAACTCATAAATAGCTTATGCACACCAAGTTTTATTAGGAAAAGATGATAGAATTGAATGAAATTTTAAATTATTACTATATAGTACCTTAAAGAAAGGGTTTGTTTTGAATACATTCCTAATACATATGGAGGAAGCATTGGCTCATTTGGCAATTGTAACCTGGATCCACTTCTCTATTATTTCAAATAAAGACTAATTTATTCATTTGGAATGTTAGGTTCTATTCACAAATTTACGGACATTAGAGGCTGTGAAGAACTGCCTAAGAAGTTATTCTGTCATCTCACTGCCACTAAAACTTAGCAAAGGGAAATGGATAAAAGATAGCCATTCCAATGAGAAGAGGGGAAAACTCCATTCTCTTTCTTCAGTACACATTGAAAGTGTGGGTTAGAGGAGGATGCATGAGTTGGGGGTTGATTTTGTTTGTGTCCCATAAATCTGAGTTATCCAAACTCAACATTTCAAGTTAGGTCAGGAATTAGCAGTGAGATGCTGCAGAGGGAAGCCTCTGTTTTGTTTTGTTTTGTTTTGTTTTGTTTTGTTTTGTTTTGTTTTGTTTTGTTTTGTTTTGTTTTCAGGCTGCCCTGGAAACAAAGCAAATTTGCATCAACTTTGATGCACACACTTGGGGATTCACAGGGTGGAGGTTGTAAAGAAAAAAAAAAACAAACTCCCATCAATGTCTTCAATGCATCAATGGAGACAAATCTCATTCATAACTGAAGCATAGCATTAAAAAAAAAAAAAAGCAGAACACACGTTCTTGTAACTTTGGTTCTACAGACTTCAAATAAATTTTGGGTCTGGTCAGTTCTCTGCATAAAATAATTATTAAAAGCATCTGTGATCTGTGTTTGGAGAGTTGGAAGTCATCAAGATTTTTTTTCTTTTTTGCAGGATCAACGTTACATTTCAACAATTAAAAAAGATGCACTTTACACATTGAAAGAGTTAAAGAGATCATGTGTGAAGCTGAATCCAAAGGATGGACCCAACGACTGCGGATGCCAGGGATCCATCCCACAATCAGCCACCAAACATAGACACTATAGCATATGCCAGCAAGATGGTGCTGAAAGGGCCCCGATATAGCTGTCTCGTGGGAGACTATACCAATGCCTGGCAAACATGGAGGTGGAAGCTCACAGACAGCTATTAGATGGAACACAGGGTTCCCAAGGAAGAAGGAGCTAGAGAAAGTACCCAAGGAGCTGAACAGGTCTTCAACCCTCTAGGTGGAAGAATAACCATGAACTAACTAGTACCCCCTGAGCTCATGTCTCTAGCTGCATATATAGAAGAGGATGGATGGCCTAGTTGGCCATCAGTGGGAACAGAGGCCCCTTGGTCATGCAGACTTTATATGCCCCAGTACAGGGGAACGCCAGGGCCAAGATGTGGGAGCGGGTGGGTAGGGGAGCAGGGCCGGGAGGGGGGAGGGTATAGGGAACTTTCTGGTTAATACTTGAAATGTAAATGAAGAAAATATCTAATAAAAGTTGAAAAAAATGCACTTTATTGTCTACCACTTAAACGATTCCCTAAAATCTAAATAAAACTCAACGTTTTAATATCTAAAAACCATAATGAATATTCTTATCCCACAGACTCTATTACCCAAATGTTTGTGAATAATATTACATAGACCAAAAATTAGGAGTAGAAAAGAAAATTTTTGCAAATAATAAGTTGGAAGCATATTTTATATTCATAACTTCTAATGTCTCCAATCCAAAGTCATGAATTCAGGAACTAATTCAGATGCTCAGCAAGGAAACCGGAGTTGCTATTTCATAATGTCCCACCCAATTAATTTTCTGGTACAAAGAGAACTGTTGGCTTCAATAAGTAGGCAGAACAAACATTGCTGAAACTGTGTCTCCACCAATTACAATTGATTTAGAGCGATGATCTGTGCCACAAGTACCCTGTGACCTAGAGAATTCTGTTTATCAAGTATAGCAGTTTTTCTGCCTACTTTCTCATCTTGTGTGACAAAGATTTCGAACCCTTGCTTTGTATTTTTATGTTGTACAGCAGCATCTGGCAGAGAGCACTGCTCATCAATTCAGCATTAATAAGGAGTGGTCGGTACCTTAACATCATCTTGCATACACACTAATGTTCTTGCTCTTCCTATTCTCCATTCCTTAGTGTGAAGCTGTCATCGTCACTAATTAAAATTCATTACCACCTCTTGAAGCAGAGAGGCTGAAAAATCACTGACTGGCTGTCTCTATCATAGTTAATACATTACTGGAAAATAATAACAACCTTAAAGGGAATTGCTTTTAACTTCTTGCTGTCCAACAAGAGAGTAGCAGCAGGCATGATGTTTGGTTTGTCTTTTGTGGCATTGTGTTATCAACTGAGAATGGTTTGTCATTCAGTATTTATCCTGGTCACTCATATCTGATAATACATTGTTTCAAATATACTTTCTGTGCATCTTGGAGCATGACCTCCAAATCTATTAAATAGTCTCCCCCAAAGGACTGAAACTCTTGGTGGTATATCACCTTCTTCTCCAACATTGATAATGCAAATTTAGTAATTTACACCCCAAATGGGCTTTCCATCTAAGCCTGCCTGTTTGTACATTGCTGTAAATTAATGTTTTGTACTTAGTATTTCGTTTGTTAGTTTGTTCTTTGGGCTAGAGAATTCTTGGGAAGAGTATAGTCTACACCTGGCATAAAGTCCAGTAAGTGTATGCTTTAGATTTGGAGGTAGAGAAATTCCTAAAACCAAGAGACCTTGAAGTGATAGAGTGTCTCTGCTAACTCGTCCCTTTTCTGTTAATGTCTTTTTTTTTTTTTTTTCTGGGTCCAATTATCTGCTACTTTTACTTGGACAAAAATTTTAGTGTAGTGATTGATCTTAGACAATAACTTGAGAATGCTTAAGGAAGTAGCCTTAAATTCTAGGCAATATAGAATCTTTTATTATACAACCACCTCTTAGCAAGTCAATTAATAGTGTGGGCTTCTATTGCCTCATTTGCATTATGGAAAATGAGTTCTGGTCAAGGGATTTCATCAAGTCTATTAAAATAATGCATTTTGTATGCTTAGTTTAGAGGCTAAAATGAATTAGAAAATCATAATATGCTTTTTTAATAAAAATTGCTTGGAGTATCTATTAGACTCCTAATGTTGACCAAGTTTTCATATTCTCCACTCCTTTCCATGGGCCTGATATGAAACAAAGTGTGTTGCAGATTTAAATGGTAGCAGACTTTCCTCTGTTCTATAAGCTGGATTGAATGTATGAGGCCCAAATAAGTGCTGAGGAGATGTTTTGATGATTCCAAAAAGAATATATACTTTGAAAGAGATATACTTTGGGGATCTTATATAAGTTCTTCCTACTGCTCAGAGGCACACCACATTGGCTTGAACATTTAGTTTCCTACTCCGCTCTTTTGTTTCTCTCTCCATAAAATACTTGAAGATCATCATCTTGATTCCTAAAATATATGGGATATATTTCTTGAAAAGAAAAGATGCCTTGTCTTCAAGCTGCATGTCTGCCTGTATCTAACATTGAGATGTTTTTCAACATAAGCACAGTTCAGTAGTATGATATATGCCCTGTTGCTCCAATGTTTTAAGTACTGTCTACTTTTGGTTTTCTTCCAGGTATATTTTCCATGGTTGTCATTTACATCCCCCAAGTCTGTCTTGGTTTGTATTTGTCTGATGAAAAGATAAGCATAAATTCTATCTGTGTGGATGAGGAAAGGGTTAGATCAGCCCTTAGATACATAAAGATTATTCTGTGGGAAAACTTTGAATCTACACTTTGTCTTTGAAATAAGATGACACTCTGAAAGCTTACCACTATATAATCAGAAATATTAAACCCTTATCATTCTTCCCCCATGCTTATAAACGTGCTTCCAACTTTTATTTTAATAGTAGGATAAGGAGGAAATGAGTCAGTACAAGGGGAGGCTTAACCAAGGGATAGTTGTTTAGTAATTTTCTGTTTTCTGGGACTAATTTGCTATAATGCCAAGGACTGATTCTCATTTCCAACTCTTGAACCCTCTGCATCTATCATCACACTTTGGTAGGCTCTACCTACACCTTAAAAATGAAGGGTTCTCATTTTCTTTTCCTTGTTGCAGTGTCCCAAACACTAGCTGGGGAATTTTATCCATACCCATAACACCTTCATCCTTCTGTTTATAGTGATGATTTCATAATTCATTCTTTTTGGAGGTTTTTAAAGGTGTTACCCCACAACTTTTCTTCTGAAGTTGTGAAAAAGAGGATTGTGTCCAGGTGTTAGGGAGAAAACCATCAAGAGGACAACAATTAAAATTAATCCTGTTTCAGTTGGGCTTCCTAGTTTTTCCATGTGGAGTTAACTTGATCAGTTTCAAGTAGATCAGCCATCAATTCCAGACATCCAAGGATAAAGAAAATGGAAGACTTGTTCTAAAAGAAAGCCAGTTTTATTATGTGAAGCTATAACTATGATATATCTACTATATGGACCAATACCAGATATTAGGGAGTAAAGAAAGTATGACTTAGGTATTAGAAATAGAATAAAGGTAAAAGGAGGTGGTTATTTCTAGGCTCTTGGATATCAATACCACCGTCATGGAAGAAGGAACACACACACAGTTATTGTGCCTTTCTAATGTCAGTCTAGACAGTCATTGCTCTGTCTCCATAGAGGATGAATACTGAAAGAGTAAGTTCTTAAGGGAATGCCCTTTGACTAGTCTCACGCACACTGCATGCTGAGACAACTTCACCTGATTATCTCACAGGCAGTACACAGTAAATGTAACCATTTCACCCCAGTTGAACCTTCTTTTCAATGAGGAAGTAGTAGATAATTTGGCAGTATCTTCTTTCTCCTTCTTCTTTTCAGTAATGAAACAGTATCCTATGCTCTCGCTAATTTATCAAAATGACATATGCCATCATTAATTTAAGTGAGTACATGTATCACCTTCCTTTTACAAATGAGAAGACAGTATAGATGCTTCAAACTGTTGTCACAGTAGTATGCTTCTAAAGAATGTGATCTTTATCACTGGGGATAAGCCAACTCCAAGTGTATCCCTCCCTATTTCCTTTGGTATTTTTTTCCTTCACATTATTGAAATAGTGCTGAAAATCTGACTCCTTATGGTTCATCTGCCTTGAGCTGGTTCCACTGGTATTTCAGACTCCCATCAGATTAAGTCAACTCTGCTGTTAGAGTTACAGGCTCCTACCCTGATGAAGCTGCTACTTATCAAGTCCAATCTTCTTCCGTCTCCCACACATGTCCTAGCCTCTGCTGATGCTGAGTTAATCATGCCCAGGAAATGCCAGGCTCATTCCTGGCTCCCACTTTGTGTGTGTCATTTCTTACCTCTGACTGTAAAATGCAATTATCTCACCTACCCCAATCCAACCTTTGAAAGACACAGTCAGACTTAATTATGAGTTTAAGTTTTGCCCCCACCATGAACTCATTTCTTAAGCATATTTCAACACATATCTGTCAGACTGCAGACATTACATTACAGTATAATTGCTATGTAGATCTTTCTGATTTGGAAGCTTAGATAGCATAGAGAATCGTTATGTTTGTTCCTGTATATCCGATCCAGTAATTGATACACAATAGATGCTTAATATACCATTGTCTTTCAAATGAGTGAGAATATTTTATCTCTCTAAACTACATATAAGATTATTGTCTTGAAAAGAGAGGACAAATTGTTATAATACCTTATTAATATTCTGAAGGTGACATTGGAAGCTGATGCTAAGTACAAATTAATAACAAGAAAAAAATACCTCATCTTATGCTTGGAGAAGAAATTGTCCATGAAATATTATCTCCTAGGGGAAATATTTTGGGTCCACAAATACAAGCAAATTATAAAAGCATCCAAGTATGTGTAATTATTTAATTTTAACTGTAACTTGAAGAAGATAAAGGAAGTTACAACTTGTATACTGAGAGTTTGATATTCAGTTGATAGATAAGAAGAATGCATTCATTATGAAGACACACTTTATAAAATGCTTTGTAAAGACAGAATAAGATAATTTCTATCTTGGTAGGATGGATAGGAAGTTAGAAGAGGCATAACTTTTAGGAGTTGCATATGCCCTGTCTACTTAATATTCACAATGTGCGGTAAGAAAGGCATTGAGTTTTATAGTGTTTAAATATGTACTTAATGTTACAGATTGGCTAAATAACTTCCAGGTTAACTTGAAATTTTATGCTATTTGCAGTTAACTACATAGCTTTAAGCTTGTATCTCATCTTTACTTTAGATTTTATGTTTGACAGAGTAGGACATGCAAAGAAAATGCTAAAATATACCTTTCCACAAAACCACATCACCTCAAAACAATTAGCATTTAACCTTCATTGTCTAACAGATTAATGCCTCCATGCCTCAAGCATTTCTGTCAGATCAATAAAATGCCAAGATCATTCTACATGAACAATAAATCAGAGTTCAGAATCTAGGTTAAAGACAAGCATGACCTGGGAATCCTACTATGCCAATTTTTAAGTTAATCAGCTAACTGTGATTTTATTAGAGATATCTATGAATAAATTAAATTTCAATATTCAGTGCCTATTACTATTTAATAAAATCAACTAACAAACAGAATAATGTATTGGACTGTGTTATCAGTTATGGAGCAATGTATATCCTAACTCACTGAAATTGTACCATACAAATGTTTTATGAGGACACTGTGTCTCTGACTTTTTCAACATGATGTTAAGAAATCAAAAAAAAATCAGCAGGTTTCATAACAAAATACAATTCAAAACTTTAATGTGCGCTTTGAGAGTAAAAAATAATAGTAGAAGAACTATTCCTATTTATTGTACCCAAACTCTCCTTAATCTAAAAACATCTGTGTAGACAAGTATCCACCTGTATTTACTCACTCTAGATTAGACACATTCTTTCTTAGACACACACACACACACACACACACACACACACACATGCATACACACATACATACAAATACACATACAACACAAATGAGGTGAAGAAGGTTAGGGCATGGAAATAGAGAGGGAGAAATAATTTCAAAGGAAATCAACAAAAATTATCTAATTATTCACCATCAGTTGAACAGCATTGATGATGAAAAATAAATCTTTTCTATGCAGTTCTGTTCATTTCCTACTTGTTGGTCTGGAAGCCTATTTGTGAGGAGTGCTTAGCCTCTGTGATTTTCATTGCCTTCTGTTAGATGGCTGTATTACACTGGCTTCATCTCAAGAATGTGGTACAAGCCAAGCAGTCTATCATCATTATTTTGCTAGCTCATAAAAACCTTTGCAAACATATTTTAACACCATACTCTCAAGTTGACTGTTCTTTGTTTTTTAATTGTCCATCTCTCTAATAGGCAAGAGACAGGAAGGCACAATGCCAGAGAGAACATCATGATTTTTAGATACAACAGCCTTTACTCGCCAAGAGCCTGTCAGCTATCTAAGAGAATATGAAAAATCAAGGGATAACCTTGCTCTTTGTCTAAAGTGTGCAAGCACAAACTATAAAGTACTGTGGGAAGGAAAGCACAGCAAAGACAGTCTCACAGGGAATTGTAATGAACTACTAAACACTAAGAAGTTAATATACCAGCCAACTTTCAGAAAGAACTTCTTGGCATCAGCCATAGTGTCTAGGTTTGGTTTCTGAAAATAAGAAGGATCCTAGGTAGTGCAGTCCCTGGCTAACCATTCTTTCAGTACCCGATTCACTCTTTGTCCCTGTATTTCCTTTGGACAGAGGCACCTCTGAGTTAATATTTTTGAAATAGGTGGGTGACCCCATCTGTTAACCAGGGCTGTGCCTAACCTCTGGATATCGTCTCTACAGTTTCTCTATCCCCTTTATTGGGAATTTCAGGTAATGTCATCACCATTGGGTCCTGGGAGCCTTTGGTTTCCTGGCATCTGGGACTTTCTGGTGGGAGAATAAAATAATCACTAGAGCTAAAGGGATAGAGGGACCTGGGAGAGAAAGAGGAGGGGAAGGGTAAAGGACAGGATCAGGAGTGGAGGGGAAAAGAGACAGGGGAAAAGAACAGAGGGTCAGGAAATTGAAGACAGGTGTACTGCAGTAGGGGAGGGGGTGTCTACCAGAAAGTCCCAGATGTAAGGAATTTTAATGTTTTAAATGAAATATCTAACACAGGATAGTATGCAGTAAGATTCATCAATAATTTAATTTCATTGTTTTATTTTTATCAACTGTTTTAGTTTATCTATCTTGCTGTGATAAAATACTGACCAAATCAACTTAGAGGAGGGTTTTATTTGCCTAGCCCTTCCAGATCCCAATCTATAATTGAAGAAAGTAGCACCAACTATAACTCCAGCTCCAGAGGAACCCTCCCTATATCTCTGGCTTCCATAGGCACCAGTACTCACATGTCTATATCCATCCAAACCAACACATAAATAAAAATAAATAAATAAATACACATAAATAAAAGTTTTTAAGGGGTATCTATTTACTTCAAGCAAGAAATAAAAGTGTGGACACTATAATCAAAGCTGAAGTAGGACACATTTAATACAACATTTGCAAACAGATCTTGTTCTTTGACAATACCTTGTGCTGTAAAAGTTGCCTATTAATCACTGTTTTTGACTACTGATATTTATATTCTACATTCACTCTTTTTATTTTTATTTTTTATTAGATATTTTCCTTATTTACATTTCAAATGCTATCCTGAAGGTTTCCCCATACACCTCCCCCCATGCCCTGCTTCCCTACTCACCCTCACTTCTTGGCCCTAGCGTTCCCATATACTGGGGCATATAAAGTTTGCAAGACCAAGGGGGCCTGTATTTTATAAACATTCACTGATACTTCTGTAAAATGTTATGATTATATTTTGAGCTTCATTATAATTGAGGAATTGAAAAACATTGCAAAAATTGTTTGTGGAGTAATGTGAATGCCTTTTTTTGTCCATAGCAAAAGCATTTACAAAGGTCATACTCCTTTTTTTTCTTCATCAACATGAACTTACTATATCTTATGAAAATACTTGAGGCTGGAAGTTTTGAAAAATCCATTAGATAAGTTGATATCTTTTTGAAAAATAACGAAAGCCAAACATTTTTTTTTCCTCTTTATTAGATATTTTCTTCATTTACATTTCACATGCTATCCAGAAATTTTCCCTTACCCTCCCGCATCCCCGCCCTGCTCCCCTACCCACCCCCTCCCACGTAATGGCCCTGGCGTTCCCCTGTACTGGGGCATATAGAGTCTGTATGACCAAGGGGCCTCTCCTCCCAATGATGGCCAACTAGGCCATCTTCTTCCATATATGCAGCTAGAGACATGAGCGCAGGGGTAACTAG
>CACVCL010023536.1:0-13949 GCA_902729485.2 Mus minutoides
AGATCTTGGTTGGTTTTGTTCAATTCCATCACCTGTTTGGTTGTCTTTTCCTGTAATTCTTTAAGGGATTTTTGTGTTTCCTCTTTAAGGACTTTTACCTGTTTAGCAGTGTTTTCCTGTATTTCTTTAAGGACTTCTACCTGTTTGGCAGTGTTCTCCTGTATTTCTTTAAGTGAGTTATTAATTCCCTTCTTAAGGTCCTCTACCAGCATCATGAAACATGATTTTGAATCTGAATCTTGGTTTTCAGGTATGTTGGGCTATCCAGGACTGGCTGAGGTGGGATTGCTGGGTTTTGATGATGTTGAGCAGTCTTGGTTTCTGTTGGTAAGATTCTTACCTTTGCCTTTCACCATCTGGTAATCTCTGGTGTTAATTGTTATAGTTGTCTCTAGCTGGAGCCTGTTCCTCCTGTGATTCTGTTAGCCTCTGTCAGCTGTCCTGGAAGTCCAGCTCTCTTCTCCGTCTCACTGGTCAGAGTACTCTCTTCAGTCAAGCTCTTCTCTTGCTGGGAGAATGCACAAAGGTCTTGCATTCAGACCTGCCTCCTGGCTGAAGATGAAGGCCTGAAACAGGGCCTGTCCTAGAAAATGGGTTGCCTCTGCAGTCCAAGCTCACCTGCACAGAATGGTCTCCGAGGGATCCAAGACAAAAGATGGCTCTATCACCTGCTTTTGGGGTCAGAGCCTTCTTGGGCGGCCACCTGTCCTCTGGTGGGGAAGGTGCCTGGATGTCTGGAGCCTGAAACGGGGTTCTGTCCCAGAAGTTGTGTCACTTCTGCAGTCCGCTGACTCACCCTCAGCAGTCCTCGAGCTAATCTGCTCAGATTGGTCTCAGAGGCACCCGGGAGACAAGATCATATGTTGCATTTCTAAGGCATAAAGAAATGATCATATTAGAAAAGGGAGGAATAGCTAGAATTGATTGCATAGCCATAATCTCATTTGGTAGAAATCTCTTTAATTGATACTAAACTGAAGTCATAATTTCTTAAATGGTACATAATTTATTTTGATGCAAAATCAAGGGTTTTATTGGTATGCTTGCAGAAGGATTCTGGTGTCCATGTTTATTCTTGCCGGCAAGGCAGTAATGTGGCCACTTACACACACACACACACACACACACACACACACACACACACACATATATATATATATATATATATATATATATATATATATATATATATATTCATATATTTGTTTCTCTGAAGCTCTGGTGACTGCTATCTTCACTACTGTTCTATTGACTATGGCAACTCTTAGAAAAACAAACATTTAATTGGGGTTTGTTTACAGTTTAAGAGATTTAGTCAATGTTCATCATGGCAGAAAGCATGGTTGCTAAAAGGCAGGCATGGCGCAGAAGAAGTAGCTGAGAGTTCTATATAGGGAGCAGGAAGAGAAGTCTGGCTTGGTCACTTGAAACCTTAAATCCCACTCCTAGTGACATAATTCTCCCAACAAGGCCATACCTCCTAGGCCTTTGAAATTGTACCACTCTCTGGTGTCCAAGAATTCAAATATATGAGCCTATGGGAGCCATTTTAATTCAAACTAACACATTCCATTCTCTGGACCCCATAGGTTTATCCATATCATAATGCAAAAATATACATTCAATCCAAGATCAAAATTCCCCATAGTTTCAACACTAGGTTAAAAGTTCAAAGTTTCTGCTTTGACTCAAGCAATCTCTTAACTCTATTCTCCTAGAAAATCAAAATCCAAAAGCAAATCACATACTTCCAACATAAATGGCACAAGATACACATTACCATCCCAAAAGGGAGAAAGGGAACATAGTAAGGAAACACTGGACAAAAGGACATATGGAAAAATGACATATGGAAACCAGCTGGGCAAAGTCAAATTCTATATCTTCATTTCTGAATGTCAAAGTGCTCTTCAGTTTCCTAACTCTTTTCGGCTTTGTTTACCGCAACATATTCTTCTCTCTTGTTTGGTTTTCACATCCTGTTAGCAGTGTTTTTTGGGAGAAGTAACTCTGGCATTTCCTACATCTTCATGATTCCAAGGCAATACAGGCTTCACTTTTAGAGGTTCATGCAATGGCCTCTCTGGGCCTGCATGCAAGGATAACCCCTAACATATGGTTTAACTGGCCTTAACTGTTTTGCTTAGCTATAGAGGGAGATTGCCAAACCATTTCTTATATCCATGATTCTGAAACTGCCAAGGGTTTGAAGCAGGGCCCTCGTGTCCAATTACACTACCAGATTTCTGTTGTCACTTGTTTCTGTGGTGGTTTGAATATGTTTGGTCCAAAGAGTAGCACTATTAGGAGGTGTGGCCTTGTTATAGGAAGTGCATCATTGTGGGCATGGGCAATGAGACCCTTCTCCCAAGCACCTGAGAGACAGTTTTCTCCTAGTATCCTTCAGATGAATGTGTAGAACTCTCAGCTCCTCCATTACCATGCTTGCCTGGATGCTGCCATGCTCCTGCCTTGATGATAATGGACTAAACCTCTGTTCCTTTAAGTTAGTCCCATTTAAATGTCCTCATAAGAATTGCCTTGGTCATAGTATCAGATGTTGGTGCCAGGAGTAGGGTATTGCTATGATAGGCTTGACCATGCTTTTGTTTATAAAAATGTGTATTTGGGGGTTTGGATTTGGAAAGCAGTAAAATGCTTTAAGTAGGGCATAATGGGCTATTCTCTTAGGAATATGAAGGACTTTCTTGCTAAGTGTGATTTGAACTGTGCAGACCTACCCAAGTGGATTCAGTGGAGAAGAATTTCAGTATGTGGCCTAGAGACTGTTTTTGTGTCATTTTGGTGAAGATTGTTTCAACTTTCTGTCCTGTTTGAAGAATCTACCTGAAGTTCAGGTAAAAAAAAAATCATATTAATTGCATTAACAAAAGAAGTCCCAAAATGCCCAACAGAGACCTTTTCTGGTTTAGTCTCCTGAAGAACATTCTGATCAAGCACAGAAACTTTAAAAAGAAAAATTATAAAATATATGGTTCAAGTAATAAAGAGGTGCCAGGAAGTGAAATGGAACTGAATCCTATGTTCAAGAAGATTAACAGAGTGGTGATCTCAGGGCAAGATCCCATCCAGGTAAATTTATTCTATGTGTTTGCATTGAACAAGGAATAGTTTTTAATCTGGAATGAACTACAGCTCAGGAATGGAGTGCACACTTATAATCCAGATCTTGAGGCTGGAAGCCATAGGACTTTGATCCATGTCTTGAGAAAGAGTGGCCGAGAAAAGCTTAGGCCAAAGCATGGTGGTACACATTTTAATCCCAGGAGACAAAGCCAAGCAGAAATCTGAGTTCAAGGCCAGACTGTGACAGAGCAAGTTGTAGTTGAAGAAAAAAATTAAGTCCAGGCTTAGTGGCACATGCCTTTAATCCCAGCATTCCTAAGACAGAGCAATGCAGTACAAGGTCAATCTACAGAGCAAGTTTCAGGATAGTGAAGCTTAGGCAGTGAGGGGGTTGGAAAACAGATAGCTGGTAATAGAATAAAGAGGACCATTTTCCAGTCCCTACAGGCAGCATAACTCAACAGTTTTGGCCATATGGATGGTTTTATAGTCAAGAATAGAAGGGACTACTAGGAAAATTGATAGTGGTTAGCTGGTCAGCATTGATTAAGAAGAGACCAGCATCACTGAGGTGAAGTATTCGGGGAAGTGTTTTTCTGAGCATGTGTGTTCAAGAGGTAGCCAGTATTGTACCTTGTGCTGCGGCTGGACTTGGTAATGTGTAAGAATCATCTAGGTGGTACTGGTTTTAAAGGCATGAGGGGTCATGGAAAGCTGCTGAGGCTTATCACTGTTAGAGGCCAGGGAAGTACATTGCTGAAGGTGAAGCTTCAGTTGTAATTGACAGCTCAGGACTGAAGAGGTTATGTAAAGGAGTTGTGATTTGTCACCATTAAGAGAGCCTATGAGAGTCTATTTCTGTAGCCTAGTTGCAGCAGAAGACCCTAGCATATTTGTGATACCAGTACCATAGAATGATCATAAACCAGCAACATCAATAAAGTGGAATCAACTAGAGACTAGAGTGCTACAGAGGCAGAGCTGAAGAAATGTCTCAAGCACTTTGGAGGAGCCCAGAAGGTTATGCATGGATCTCAGAAATTGGAATGAAAAGGCGTGAAGTTGAAGTTGAATTGGAGACCCCAAGTTGTTAAGGATGACAGAGCTATGGGATACCTGATGAGGAAAGCTGCTAACAGGGAGTGGAGCAAGCTCATGAGAAAGAAGTTTGTTACAGTCAACAACGATGAGGGAATTGGAAATCTGAAGACTTCTTATTTTGGGGGGCGGGCAGCAGTGGATCAGTCATCTGTAGATCCATTTGTACTTCTTTTTATTTTATTGGATATTTATTTTATTTATTCACAATTCAAATGTTATCTCCTTTCCCAGTTTCCCCTCCAGAAACCCCATCCCATCCTCCCTCCCCCTGCTTCTATAAGGGTGCTCACCTACCCATCTATCCACACACTCCTGACACACCACACAGGCATTCCCCTATTGTTAATGGCCACGTTACCACCTCGCCGGCAAGAATGGACGTGGACCACCAGAATCCTTCTACAAGCATACCTTTATTACACCATGTGGAGAAAGAGCGAGAGGCGTAGATGGGGCCCGCTTAAATACACCTCAGTGTGACGTGTGTCGTCAGGATTGGCTGACTGCTCATTACCTCAGGTTACGCCCCAGGATGGGCGGTGACTTACGTGGCTTCGTCACAAGCACATGCGCACTGAACTTGTTTGTTTGTCCCAGGTTGGAGGTGGTGACAGAATGTCGGTGCCAACGTGGAATGGCAGCAGAACCAGCTCTGGCGCGGCTCTCTACACCCTATAGGGAGCATCAAGCATTCCCAGAACAAGGGCCTCTTCTACCATTAATATTCTACAAGGCCATCTTCTGCTGCAGATGTGGCTGGAACCATGGGTCCTTCCACGTGTATTTTTTGGTTAGTGGTTTAGTTCCTGTGAGCTCTGAGAAGGATCTGGTTGGTTGATATTGTTCTTTCTATGGGGTTGCAAACCCCTTCAGCTCCTTCAGTCCTTTAATTCCTCCACTGGGGACCCTGTGCTCAGTTCAATGGTTGGCTATTAGCATATGCCTCTGTATTTGCTAGGCTCTGACCGAGCCTCTCAAGAGACAAATGTATCAGACCCCTGTTAGCAAGCACTTCTTGGCATCTTCAATAGTGTCTAGGTTTAGTGTCTGTATATGGGATGGATCCCCATTTGGGGCAGTCTCCAGATGGCTTTAACCTTCAATCTCTGCTCCATACTTTGTCTATGTATTTCTCCTGTGAGTATTTTGTTCCCCCTTTTAAGAAGGACTGAAGCATCCACATTTGTATCTGAAGACTTGTTTAACATCAGACACAGAGATGCAGAGTTTGGAGTTTGCCCAACTGGTTTCCTGTCTTGCTTTGGGGATTTCAGTTAAAAGATTGTATGAATCTCAGACGGGACTTTGAACTTTGTACTTTTAACATTGTTGAGACTGCTAGACATAGAATCATATGTTTGAACAATCCTATGGAAGCCGGGGATGGGGGAGGGGTAGAATATGGTTAACCATGCTTGGCCCAGGGAGTGGTACAATTAGGAAGTTTGACCTCATTGGAGTAGAGAGATGTGTGTCCTTGTTTGAGGAAGTTGGTCACTGTGGGTGTGGGCAATGAGACCCTCTTCCTAAGTATGTGGAAGTCAGTCTTCTAGTATCCTTTAGATGAGCATTTATAACTCTCAGCTCCTCTTGCACAGTGCCCGCCTGGATACTGCCATGCTTCCACCATTATGACAATGCACTAAATTTCTGAACCTGTAATCCAGTCCCACATAAATATTGTGCTTATAAGAGTTACCTTGGTCATGGTGTCTCTACAAAGAGGTAAAAGCCTAAATAGGACAGGTTCCTTCACTGCTTAACCTTTTCTTTAATTCTCTCTCAGAAGCTGGAAGCTTATCTGAGTCTTGTCCTGGGTCTCCTCACTCCTTTTTTGTACTTAGCATCAGAATTTTCTTGAAACGTTTAATCACTTTGAGCCCTGAACTTAGCTCCATTACCCTTTCTGGTACTCCTTTCCTCCTCATATTGTACATTTTATATTTTTCCTTGCTTAATATTTCTATTTTTCATTATAGACCTACAAAATAGTGGCTACTAATTACTACATGACACAGTCAATACTAGGCTGTTTTGAAATCTCTTCTGCTAATGCCATTAATCTAAAACACCTCATTTTAGCCTTAGGCAAACTTTTAGGATGATGGCAAAAAGCAGCCATATTCTTTGCCAATATACCATAAGGATTGCCTCTAGACCACTTACTAACATTCTTCTTCTTGGAAATTTCTTGAGTTGGGACCCATAGTTCAATTCACCCCCAGCATTCTCTTCTGTGTTCCTAGTAACATGGGCCATTAAGTCCCATTTAAAGCATTTAACTGCTTTTCTAATCCAAAGTTCCAAAGTCCACATCCTACCAACAACCAGCCATTATCAAGCCTGTGACAGCAATACCCCCATTGCTGGTAGGAGCATTTGTTTTAGCCAGGGTTCTTTTGCTGTGAAGAGACACCATGATCATCATAACTCTTACAAAGAAAGCTTTTAATTGGGGCTTGTACACATTTTCAGAGGTTTAATCCATTTTCATCATGGTAAGCATGGTGGTGGTAAGCAGACAGACATGTACTGAAGAAGTCACTGAGAGTTCTACATCTGAAGCTGCAGGAATCAGGAAAATGGAACTAAGGGCCTGACTTGGTCTCTTGAGCCCCCAAAACCTACCACTAATGATATACTTCTTTTTTTTTAATTAGATATTTTCTTTATTTACATTTCAAATGCTATCCCTATACCTCCCCCCCCTTGATATTCCCACCTGGCCACTCCCACTTCCTGGTCCTGGCATTCCCCTGTACTGGGGCATATAAACTTCTTAAACAAACACCATACCTCCCACATCTTTCAAATAGTGCCATTCTCTGGAGACCACATCATTAAATCTTCGAGTCTATAGTGGTCATTTTTATTCAAGCTACTATGTAGATTCTTGGAGTTAAGAGGGAGATATTATCTATGTCCAGTTTGTTTCTGATGTTTCTTGGCCTGGTGATTTAATGTTTGTCATTAATTTTGAATTGTTACTCATTATTCCAAATATTCCTTTTGTTCTAATTCCATGCCACCTTTTGGAATGTCCTATCGTTGCTTGCTTTTCTGTTACATTTATTAATGTTTAAAAAATTAAGGTTTAAAAAAGACAGCCTTTTCAACAAATGGTGCTGGCACAACTGGCAGCTATCATGTAGAAGACTGGGAATTGATCCATTCTTATCTCCTTGTACTAAGGTCAAGTCTAAGTGGTTGAAGGACCTCCACATAAAACCAGAGACACTGAAACTTATAGAGGAGAAAGTGGGGAAATGCCTCGATGATATGGGNCCTATAGGTGGAAGAATAACATGAACTAACTAGTACCCCTGAGCTCATGTCTCTAGCTGCATATATAGAAGAGTGTGGCCTAGTTGGCCATCAGTGGGAAGAGAGGCCCCTTGGTTATGCAGACTTTATATGCCCCAATACAGGGGAACGCTGGGGCCAAGGGGTGGGAGCGGGTGGGTAGGGGAGCAGGGCCGGGAGGTGGGAGGATACAGGGAACTTTCTGGATAACACTTGAAATGTAAATGAAGAAAATATCTAATAAAAGTTGAAAAAAATTTTTTTTTGAAATTGGTTTTGTTAGATTTTTGGATAACTATAAGCCCTAAATATCTTTGGATTGAATTCATTGCAAGGCATATCAAAGACATTCTTCCTTTTTCTTTTTTTCTTTTATTAAATACAAACACACTTGCATTGTCACCTTCTAATATGTATGAGTACCTTGGAGGTAAGTACCTTTGCTTGCTGAGCTATATCATCACCATCATTTTTTTTTTTTTTTTTTTGAGACAGATTTTCTCTGTGTAGCCCTGGCTGTCCTGGAAGTCGCTCTGTAGACCAGGCTGGCCTCAAACTTAGAAATTTGCCTGCCTCTGCCTCCCAAGTGCTGGGATTAAAGGCGAGTGCCACCATGCCCAGCCATCAACATCTATTAATTTACATACCTAATATTTTTCACCCATTCATCCAAATTATTATTTAAATATTCCTACCCCCTGAAATATTGTTTTTGTGTGCCTTTTGTTCCAGTAGTCTTGGGTCTCAGTGTTTCCCTGGAGCCCAAATTTCTCTTTAAATCTTTAAAACATTATGAATTTTTATGCTATATTTTTAAAACTAAATATCTCCATGGAAGGTGTTTATCTAAATTATTGTGGTAAAGGTAATCCTTCTGACCGGAATTCAGGGTTTGAGAATGCAAGAATTTGCTCATGCTTATTTTTCAAAAACTGTGTACTAAAGTAAAATTTATCACTTCATTCAATTGTAACCACAAGCTCCATTGCTGTTGGCAGTGTCTGAAATACTTTTGGCACTAGAACATACTTACCATTTTTATTTTTATAAATCACTGTATTATTTATGGAAATCTGTGGGTTAGGAGAGTCTCCCATAATTCTGTTATTTAAAGTGTAAGTTGAAAAACACATTCTGGTCAAAAGTTTTTCTTTTCCAAACAATGAGCCAAAAATGCAGGTGTAATGCACCTCACCTACAGATAAAGAGAAATTGAAGACCTTGCTTTATGCAAATTCAAGGAGTTAAAAAAATCTGCCAACAACTGGGAAAGAAATATCATTTTTGAGGCTTTAATAACAGCCAATGAGAAGATCCAGTTTCATGCTTATAGAACTATAAGTATATAGCAGTCTTCAACTCTGTGATACTTTGGATAAACTGCTATAACTCTTTTCAGATACATTTTGCTTATAGACTGTGAACATGGTCAGAGGCCCCTTCACCACAGTATCATAGAAGAAACGAATAATCTTCTTGAATCTCCAGAAATGGATAAAATCTGTTCACATATTGACTTCAGTTTGGATGTACTCAAACAATACCTGTCATCTACAGAACTGCAGTTAAGTATATTGTTATTAGGAACTAATTTTATGGTCATTTTAGCAGCAACAGGAAACTAAAGCACAAAGAATCCTCATCTGTCATCAAGGTATAAAATATCAGTAAGGCTAAGTATTATCCTGCCTTTGAAATCAATGCTACTAACTCACCATGTTCTAAAAGGACAAAGTCAGAAATGAAATAATGGGTAGTCATTAAGACATGCTACATTCTGGCAGGGGAAATGATGATACTGTCTATGCCAACAAAGGCATCAAATTATCTCACTCAGATTCTCTACCTTTTCCAATTTGTTTTCTTTATTTTCTAACTTCAGATCCATAGCTTATTTATAATAATTCAGATTGCCCTGCTTAGTTTGCTTCATATATGAACCCTAATTAAGAAATAGCTTTTAAGGAATTGATTGCTGGTAATGAATTGTATATAAACTTTTATGAATGAAGAATGCATATGGATAGAACACTGTGCCAGAAAAATCTAATGAGAAAATTGATGTCTTGAAAATACTGAAGAGTAATGGCTTGCTTTCCTATGCTTCTGAGGTTGAAATATGTTATATGCAATTTTATTCTTCATATCGCTTGGTAAGAGTAATTCTGAAAATACATGTTCATAACAGAATATGACTGCATGTATTCACAAAAATAAACCTTATAAAAACAGTGGTCAAATGGCCATGACGCTCTTCAAATTTCCATTAAAACTTGGCATGGCAATGGTGATTCCACCAGAGGTTCTTTTATTGTTGAGAATAATTTTTGCTATCCTAGGTTTTTTCTTATTCCAGATGAATTTGCAAATGATCATCCAGAGACTGCCCCACCTAGGGATCCATCCCATAAACAACCACCAAACCTAGACACTATTGCATATGCCAGCAAGATTTTGCTGACAGAACCCTGATATAGCTTTCTCTTGTGAGGCTATGCCAGTGCCTGTCAAATACAGAAGTGGATGCTCACAGTCATTTATTAGATGGAACACAGGGCCCCCAATGACAGAGCTAGAGAATGTACCCAAGTGCTATGGACTGGCCTCAGTTGGGCCCTTGGTCTGCAGGGGAAATCATGGTCCTGGTACAGGTGGTCAGGGACTTGGCAACAAGGGTGACAAACAGACACGAATACAAGGGAGTGTTGTACCTGAATGTCATTTCTCAAAAGCAAGCACCAGACTTATAATACAGAAGAAAAACAAGAGAGCTAGGTACATTGAGGTATGATTATTTATACAAATCAAAGAAAATGCATACATAAAAAGCTAGGGGGAGCCAGGCAGGTTTTCCAACTGAGATAGGAGCAGCCCTTATTTAAGATCAGCTAAACACAGGAGTCAGGTGAGTGGTCTGATGCAATGCTAGTCTATTGTTAAACCCACCACCAGGGGTCCTTTAGTAAATACCTGATTATGCTATTCCTCTGGGCCTAGTGAAAAACCTGCACCAAGGGAATTCCCTTCTACTATCTCTTTTATGAATAATACTTCAGTTCCTCCTAAAACCACAACCCACCTTCTTCCTAGGCCATTGTAAATTCCTGTGTACAGGAGTGACTTGGCTATTGTTCTAAGTATTTACTATGTAGACTAGCCCTGAGATTTCTAGCTCTATTCAAGTAAATTATAATGCCTGATTTCTTTCACTGTCTCTCTTACAATACTAGAGGTAATTCTGAATGTTACTGAATAGGTAACATTCTTACTGAATTCTAAGCCCGGGGTCAGCTTAAGGACTGCCTAGGACACTGGAACATTGGTGGAAGCTAATCTAACCTAGCTATATGTCAAAATCAATCCTTAGATGCACTTATAATAAAACAATATTGAAGAAAAGCACACAGATCCGTTCACCGACTAAAGCAAGGACAGATTTGGAGTATTCATTATTACAGGATGCCAAGGTTCCAGGAGACTAAGTTTCTGTGAACTTTTTGCCTCAGGACTGCATCCAAGCTTTTGGGCCTATAATGCAAACTACTACAGGAGTGGGTGTTGCACCCAAGGAGCTAAAGTGGTCTGCAACCCTATAGGAGGAACAACAATATGAACTAACCTGTACCTCCCCGAGGTTGTGTCTCTAGTTGCATATGTAGCAGAGGATGGCCTAGTCGGCCATCAAAGGGAGGAGAGGCCCTTGGTCTTGGGAAGATTATATGCCCCATTACAGGGGAATGCCAGGGAGGTTATAGGGGACTTTTGGGATAGCATTTGAAATGTAAATGAAGAAAAGATCTAATTAAAAAAAAAAACCTGGGCATGGCAGATCTCTGAGTGACAAGGCTTCCAGAATACTCAAATATTCCTACTGGATAGTCGAAGTTTATAGGCAGTATTATAAAGTTAAAAGTTTTTTCTTCTTTCTAATTAGTTATACTTTATTTAGTATCTATATTATGTATGGTTTGCCAAAATGTGTCTTATTCATAGCTTTTAGGTCTTTGTATTGTTTTTCCCAGCTGCTAAAAGAAAACAGTAACATATTTGTAAGCATTTGCTTTCAGAATTGACAAATTTATTTGAGAAAGATGGCACTCTATTAAAAGCATAACCTATCATGTTCTCACCAGGCCTCATCTCATGTTTTAACTGTATATTCTACAAGATCATTATAAAACAATACTACTTTAAAGTTGTTTGGTGCCTCATCTCTACAATGATCCTTCCTTCCTTCCTTCCTTCCTTCCTTCCTTCCTTCCTTCCTTCCTTCCTTCCTTCCTTCCTTCATTCCTTCCTTTCTTCCATACATGCATACATACATATATACATCTGTATATCTGTGACATTTTGTATTTATAATTTTAACTGTCCTAAAATTTGCAGATATAATTGTGAAGTGGACTGAGACCAAGTTCTTAGCCAATGGAAAAGAGTATATATAGTAAGTTATTAAAAGCATTATATTATAACCTAGAAGACTTACTGTGTATTGGTAATTCTCTACTCATGGAACTGTGTTTTTTCTTTTGCTGTTATTTACATATTTTATGTTTGTTAGTTCGTATTTACTTATACATATTCATGCTGTAAAAGTAAGGTTTCTTTATATGTACTTTATTTTCAATATAGGGTTACGTGTTTACAAAAGGAAATTTTCATACAAGTATATAATATGCATTAAATATGTTCTACTGACATGCCCTACCACTCTTTCTTTTCTCCCTGAACTGGTCTCTATTGTTTCTCTTGACAGACATACACACAAATGCAAATGTGTGTGTGTGTAATTTTAAGTGTGTAAAGCCTGAGCACTTCAAATGAAAGAAAACATTCTTACCTTTCTGAGAATGAAAATTCATATATAGAGTTAGCTCCACCTAAACTCATTATAATGTAAATGATAGCATTTTGTTCTTTATTACTGACAAAAATCCATAATATACATATATATTTCATTTCTTTATTCTTTTGTTGGCTATCACTGCTTCAATAAACTTTGGTGTACAAATATCTTTGGATATGCTGTTTTGGAGTCTTAATAGTTTCCCAGAAGTAGCAGACCTGGGTCATGTTTTAGATGATTCTGTGTTTTACTTTGAGACACTTCCATACTGACTTGAATAGAAGTTGAACTCTTTCATGCTACCAGCTTATTGAATAAGTCCTTCCCTGTCCCCATCCTCAGAATAATTTCTTTTTTAAATGACTGCCATTCTGACAGCATAATGTGGAATTTCAGTGTACCTTTTACTTATACTTTTCTGGTGACTAGTGAGGTTAAACTTTTTTTCCTTGCAAGTTTATTTGCTATGTGTCTTTTAGGAGTCCATTTTGAAAACTATTTTCTCACTTCCTGAGACCATTTATTGATTGGGTTATTGATTTCTCGTCATTTACTTTTTCTAATTCCTTGTGTATTGTAGGTATTAATCCTCTTTCAGGTATGTAGTTAACACAGATTGTTGTGTTTTAACTTGATTAATTGTTCCATTTGCTTTACAGAGCTTTTAGGCTTTATTAGTTCCCACTTGTCAATTGCCCTACATTGTTCCTGAGTTACTGGAGTCCTGTTAGGAAGCCCTTGTATTGAGGCATTTCCTTAACATTGTCAGAAGGTCAGGTCTTACATTAAGATCTTCCATCCATTTGGAATTGATCTTTATTCAAAGTGAGAGACAGGGATCTAATTTTCTTTTACTACATATGGATAACCAGTACTCCTAATACTGTTTGTTAATGAGACTGTCTTTTCTCCAATACATAGTTTCATCATTTCTAGAAACTCATATAGCTGAAGATGTCTAGATTTATATACAGGTTTCTATTCTACTCCCAAATTTCTTGATTTAAAACTTGTTTCACTTTATTCTTCTCTTATTTTTCTCCATTCTTCATATTATTTTCTGCATACATTGAAGGGATGTACTTTGAGTTATTGTTATAATATGCATTTCAGATAGTAGGGACTAATGATTAAATGCAGGCTCAAGAGTCTGATTACCCATTACTAAGGAGCCTTGGAACACCTCAAAGAATAAAACTCAGGTCATCCAAATTCTCTGCCTTTATTTCTTTATTCACAGAATGGAAATAATAATAGTATCCATGAAATGAGATAACATGTGCCAAGTACTATCTGTAATAATCTTTGTGTGGCATTGCTTCTTGACACCAATAGAGAGGCCAGCGATTATTTAGGTCCACACCACACCATACTACTTAGGTTCATCACTTTTGTTTATTTTAATTATGCATTTCTTTCAGGAGATCTTTATTATTGCTTAAGGAATCCCTTAAGAAAGATTGAATGGAAGGTATTTGTGAATCCCTGAGTCCTTTATCAGTAAAGTCTGGGATAGGGGAGGCAGTGGTACAGTTGCGGAGGTCTTCTTTCCAGCTCATCTCTGAAGAATTCAGTCTTTTGACCAGTCACATGAAGAAACAACTGGGGCCTG
>CACVCL010023537.1:0-13940 GCA_902729485.2 Mus minutoides
AAAGTGTTGAGGATTTTGGAGAGTGAAAGATATGAAATACAACCAAACAAAGACCTCACCTTGTCAGTCACCCTGTGATCTTTTTCCAGTGGGTGGTGGTGCATTGCAGGTGTATTGTTCTGAGATTAGGACCAGAAGAGAACAAAACCTTTACCTTCTTATGGAAAGGGATTTCACAGTCATTCTGTGAATGGAAAATGTCTGTCTGCCTCCCTGCCTGCCTGCCTGCCTGCCTGCTTTCAATGAGCATTTCAGTGTGGGAAGGATACCACCTCTTCAGGGGGTCCCTGTCACCAGTGTGGACAAGATCCAACTGCAGAAATCTTAGTGGGAATTTGAGGGAGAGTTACTTTAATAGAGTTAGGGATGAAAGGCAGGGCTGAGAATTAGAGACAGCCTAGAAACTCAAAATGGAGGATCTCCTGTTTCCAGTTTGGATGCCAAGTCAGTAACTGTCTATCAGTTAATTTCCCTGGGCCACAGCTTTCACTTTACAGTGCAGAGAAGAGCATCGCAGAATCTGTCTTCTGATACATAGAACAGTTTGTTTAAGAGAAAGATGTCAGCATCCAACACGCTGCAGAAAGAGGCCAAGTCACACAGCAGGCTCAGAACATTTAGGAAGCAAGTTGAGAGTATTGGAATAATTATATTTTCATATACATATCACATACCCACTGTCTCTTTATTTTAAAAACTTAGGATGTTTAGAAAGCCCTGACGATAGATGATAGATAGATAGATAGATAGATAGATAGATAGATAGATAGATAGATAGATAGAAGATTCACATAACCTTCTTAACCTTGACTGTCATGTCACTTTAAGTATTCAGCCATTTAAAAGGCACTTGAACACCTGCAATACAGGGAGGACGTTTTATTTCCCTGCTAGAAAAACAATCAACCAAATTTAAATAAATCACCTCCATGTATCTCCTGCAATGGGCCAGCTGCCTGGTTATTTGTCCCTGAATTGCTATTGCATTTATCTAACAAAAGCACAATGTGCTCATGCCACTCTTCCAGGGAGGAGAATGCCGGGAGCACCTAATCAGACACAATGTGCTCATGCCACTCTTCCAGGGAGGAGAATGCCGGGAGCACCTAATCAGACACAATGTGCTCATGCCACTCTTCCAGGGAGGAGAATGCCGGGAGCACCTAATCAGACACAATGTGCTCATGCCACTCTTCCAGGGAGGAGAATGCCGGGAGCACCTAATCAGAAAGAGGTAAAGTCCCTTTGGCTACAGCTTAAGGGAGAATCTGTTTATACCGATCACAGCCTGGTCTCTGCCTCTCTCTCTTTCCTCTCTCCCACATACATACAACTCAACACTGTTGGGCTGTAATTTGGAGTGTTGTTATTTAATCAAGGTCCCCAGACTAGCAGTAGCCTTGTTAGAAAGGTGTTAGAGACAGAAAGTCCTGCTCCCACTACCTAAGCCAGAAAGTGTGTGCAAAACTCAGAAATCTGTGTGTTCACCACCTCTCCCAGGTGATTCTGAGCCCCCACTCCATTTCTCCCGTCTCCAATCTTCTTTCCAGCAAGTTCGGGTTTTTACCAGGATTGGGGGGAGGGGTTACATTTGTAAACCTCTGAGGATCCTACCCAGAAATCGAAAGGTGCTGGGCTTATGTGGGGTTTGGAGTGTTTTCTGCTTTTATAATTCAACTGAGCAGAAACATCAATGCCTTCTCCCTTAAGGAAAGAAAGCAGAGTGAGGAAAGGACTCTCCTGACACTCTTAGGATGTGGGCCTGAGGAGAGGGAGAAAGCAGCTCGCTCACCGGGTGGAGAGCCGGCTCCATTCTCAGGCGTCACCTAGTGGGCGCTGCCGAGAGGCTGCCGCCACACTCCCAGCGCAGGCACTGTAGGTACAGAGAGGAAGGTGGCTACAGAAAGAAAATGCAGGAAGCACAGAGGGCAGAGGCTCAGAGCACGGGCCAGGCAGGCTACAGAGGGAACTGGGATTCTAGGAAGAGAAAAGGGGATCTTAAAGTAGAGCATACTTAAATGCTATGTTTTAAATATCATATTTTAACACAAAGTCTAAGGCATGTATCACATCCTGACCTTGGGGACAAGCAATCTCTGGTCTAGCTGTAGCCAAATGACAGTACTGGCTGAAGGTCCTGTATCTCCTCTTAGAATTACCACACTGGCAGCTTTTGTTCTTACTGTTTTAGGATGGTGAGATTCTCCTCAGGCAATAGCAGATGATTGCTAAACCCTTGTGACCCCTAAACCATACTGGGCATTCATCTGGGTCTGTTGCTTGGTCCAGCTGGTACCCAGCTTTTCCTGGCTCTTCAGTATGCTGGGTACAATTCAACCCTATTCTTGGGAAATGAAATACCATTTTATGTGTAGCTCAGTGAGGACTCACACAAAGGTGAACTGGCGCCCCTGAGGCCAAGATGTCCACCTGAGGGACCAGCATGCTTTCAAGAACCACTCTGTAACCCAAGACTGTCATGGACATTAAGTAGATGGTGTCCAGTACTATCAAAATGAAAAGTCCACTCTTCCTTCCTTAGAATCACAAATAAAAATGAAAAGGAGTGGACATCTTCATATACTAGTAAATTTCAAATACTTGAAAGGGGAACAGAATTTAAAAACAAAGACTCGGGGCTGGTGAGATGGCTTAGCCGGTTAGAGCACCGGACTGCTCTTCCGAAGGTGATGAGTTCAAATCCCAGCAACCACATGGTGGCTTACAACCACCTGTAACAAGATCTGACGCCCTCCTCTGGTGCGTCTGAAGTCAGCTACAGCATACTTATGAAGAATAATAAGAAATGAATCCTTGGACCGGAGAGACCAACCGGAGCAAGTGAGGCTGTCCGGAGCGAGCTGAGCCGAACGGGGAACGGCTGGAGCAAGCAGGGACGGCTGGAGCTAGCGGGGCCAGAGCGAGTGGGGCCGAACGGGAACGGCTGGAACGAGCGGGGCCAACCGGAGCAAGCGGAGCCAATCAGAGCGAGCNTTTTAAAAAAAAAAAAAAAAAAAAAAAAAAAAAACAAAGACTCTCCTGAGAGAGTGGCTACATTTTAGCAGGCTATAATATTAGATACACAACCTCATCTTGGGAGGTTAAGTGAGCGTGAACCTCCTTCTATAGAAAAATAAATAAATAGCCCCTCAAAGAACTTAACAACTTGTGACCTAAAATGCCTATTTTATTTAAAGAGCACAGGTCTTGAAGACAATGTAACTAAGTATAGATTCCCTCTTCCTTTGTCTAATACCAAGGGAGAACCCCTCGCTCCTGCTGATAGCGACTGGGCTATGGACTACTGGTTTTGGTTAGCTGTTGATTAGAAAAGAACATAAATTATCTATTATGAGCATCTAAAAAAAGCAGTAAGACAAACATGTCTTCACAGTATTAGCAGAACTTCTGAAATGTCCCGTGTCACCTTCTCTACTCCACACTACTCCCCAGTATTGAGAGGATTTCTTCTCCACCCAGAGTGTGCCCAATTCTTCAGACTAACCAGCTCCATACTCTAAAGCCGGGACCTTCTGTACCCATCTACCCAGCAGAAGCCATGTAGGAGGAGGCAGCGCCAGGCCTCTCTCTCTTCAGTGCTGAGCGCTACCATTCCAGGACAGGACAGAGTGCTCTCCTGACCTCTGACCTGGATCCTCACCCATCAATTCATTTTGAGCTCATTAGCCAGAGTTTTCTGATCAACAGGTCTTGAGCACTCCCTGGCCCTACTTACTTATAGGTCTGTTGGGGAATCAATAAGCTGTGGCCTTGGGCTGAATGGACAGGAGTTGGAGACACAGTCGCTGGAGAGAAAATGAAGATTACAATGCCAGGGGCCTGAGAGAGAAAAATCTTTAGAGCAGTGGTTCTCAACCCATGGGCTGCAACCCTGAATATCAGATATCCTGAATATTAGATATTTACATTTCGATTCAAAACAGTAGCAAAAATTACAGCTATGAGGTAGCAATGAGATGATTTTATGGTTGGGGGTTGATACAACTGTATTAAAGGGTCGAAGCATCTGGAAGGTTGAGAACGGCTGCTTTAGAGTCTGTGGTTGCAACGACAGTGAAAGGTTAACCTGAGTTGATGATCGTCTGGACTAGACCACCCTCCTTTTTCCCCCACCCCAAAAAGCACACTGCGCTGCACAGGTGTGCTGAATCTCCAGAATCAGAGGTTGGAGGGCATTGAATACAACAAAAATGGCAGTTTCTTTTCTTACCACCTTCACTTGTCCCAACTCTCCAATCTTCCCAGACCAACTACTCTCTCCTAAGTCCTTCGAGTCATTTAAATGATGCCAAATCCACACAGTCAAATGGAACCATCTGGTCTACAGTGTTTTCATTGTGGCATCACAAGCTACGAGAAGGGGGAGGCCTAGCCTGTGCCCAAGAGAGTTTTGCAACACACCAGAGACACATGAGCAGCCTAATTAAATATGAGTGAAATCATAGACTCAGGAGGTGACAGTAATGTGAAGCTCTTCATCTTTAAGCCAGTGTTCTCAGTATGGCCAACACACTCACTGTATGACCATTGCCTCAGGACCTGGCAAGTCTTCAGCTTCCTCCTCCCAGACTTACTCAATCAGAGCAAGAGGAGAGAGGGAGGAGAGGAAAGAATGAATCTTTTTTCCTAACAAGCTGTTTAGAAGATTTTGATAACTGCTAAACTCAACCCAGTGTTCTATTACATGTTTTCTAAGCCTTGACTGGCACTGAGGCATTCTGGGAAATATCTCATAAATGCAGCATGTCTGATAGCATCTCTAGCTTCTATTCACTCCATGCTAGTAATAATAATAATAATAATATTTTTAAAGTCTCCTGACATTGTAACATGACCCACAGGGGGCAAAAATCATCCCCTTTTGACAACTATGGTTTTAGGATAAAGTGTTTCCTCCTGGAATTATTATGAATTATTATGAATAGATAGATAGATAGATAGATAGATAGATAGATAGATAGATAGATAGATTAGATAGATACATACATACATGATAGATTAGATAGGTAGGTAGATGATAGATAGTAGATCGATAGTTGAGAGATGGATGGATGGATATATAGATGGATGATAGATTTGATAGATGATAGACAAGGGAGAAGAGATAGATAATAGATAGATGATAGATAGATAGATAGATAGATAGATAGATAGATAGATAGATGATTGATAGAGATAGATAGATAGATAGATAATAGATAGATAGATAGATAGATAGATAGATAGATAGATAGATAATAGATGATTGATAGATTAGATAGGTACATAGATAGATAGATAGATAGATAGATAATAGATGATTGATAGATTAGATAGGTACATAGATAGATAGATAGATAATAGATAGATGATAAATAGATAGATAGATAGATAGATAGATAGATAGATAGATAGATAATTAGATAGATGATATGCAACACAAAGTCCTAAAGGTGTGCTTTTCTGTAATATTCAAGGAAAGAAAAGGATACCAATTCAACACATACTCTTGGGAAACCCGAGAACTGTTTCATTACTGGGTTGTAGATGGCTGTTTGCTTTAAGCTGGTCATTTGGGTTTCCAGATGATCTAGTCTATATACAAATAATGCATGGGACAAATAGAAGACTTAAAAGAAATTTTTTTTTGGTTTTTTTGAGACAGGGTTTCTCTGTGTAGCCCTGGCTGTCCTGGAACTCACTTTGTAGACCAGGCTGGCCTTGAACTCAGAAATCCGCCTGTCTCTGCCTCCCAAGTGCTGGGATTAAAGGCGTGAGTCACCATGCCCGGCCTTAAAAGAAATTTTTTAGGTTATCTCTTTTCATCAGGGACTTTACTTCGATCTAGCAGGAGAAGGAAGCTTTCTGGTGATGTGTGCTTCTTACCGGCTCTCCCAGCATCTAGACATGGACCTTCAGTGTCTGGACACGGTGCTTTTCAAGTACACACTTTTGTCACTGTGTCCTCTGCTTTTGTCATCAAAATAATCTTTTAAGAGAGCTGGACCACTCGGTTCTCACCACTCACAGGTCTCTGATCCTTAAGATTTAGATCCAGATCTTTAGACCAAGATGCCTTAGATCAAGCATCTTTTTATGCCCCAAATCATAACCTTTTGCCATTATAACAAGCAAACTCATTGGATGTTTGCAGCTCCCCAGCCCTATGACAGATATACCCACTAGACTTTGATGAAACAATGTGCAGTGCCCAGTCCTGCCTCACCTCACCTGGGTAATTCTTGGACATGTAGGCACTGAGGGTTACCTCAGTGCCGTCCACCAGATTCTGCATTTTGGGAAGTTTCTCCACATGATTTCCCTGCACTAAAATCTAGGGATCACCAGCTTGGGCCATGGGGATGATAATCATGTAACGATGAGAGTCCAGTCCTGGCCTCAAGCTTCTCAGCCTTCTGCACCATTTGGTGCTTGTTCGCTGTGCTAGCTCCTCGGTGTCACTGTCACAGATTGTCACATGCTCAGTGGCTTCAAATATGCATTGCCTTGTACAACTGCTGTACATTAATCCAAACCTGCTTTCACTGGGCTAAAATCAAGGTATTCTCCGGTTCTAGCCCTCTGAGGGGATGTAGAAAAATATGCTTCCTTCCACATTTAGCTTCCAGGTGGAACTCTACACTCATTTCTTGGCTTGCCTTCTTTCTAGTTTCAAACCCAATATCATAACATCTTCCAGTCCTCTCTCATGATAAAAAAAAAGGTAAGTTTTTTATTAAGTCCTCAAAAAATAAAAATAAAAATAAAAACCCTTGTCATCACTGTGAGCCCACCTAGATTAACCACATCATCTCTGCCTCGATATCACTAATTTCATTAAACTCTTAAATTACCTTTTGCCACGTAGGGCATGGCATTCGCAGATGCCAGGGGTTATGGCATGGATAGAAAAGAGGAGTGATTATTCTATCGATGACACTTGACAAGTGTTTCCTGAACTGAATTCAGATGGGGTAGCTGATGTACGATGCCTTTCCCCAGACTCCCACTTCTCAGAAGCATCAGTCCCTTGCAACTACCCAGCCTCCTGTGAGTCACCCATCTCCCTACCATTGCTCCTTTCCCATTCCCATGATCCCATCCACTGCTTGCCAGTACAGCTCTCGGCTCTGTGCTTCATGAGCCCAACACTGGTTTCAGGTCACACAGCTGACTGCCAGCCACAGTCCACACCTCTTTCTGGGAGTCTCCCACTTCCTTCAGTGTCTCCAAGCCACCAGCCTGCTGACCTAATGGCCACCTCCCTTCTTTTAAATCTTTTAATTCTTTAAATCTGAATGTGAGCTAACCTTTTTTTAAAATGAATAAATGGTTCGTCCTTGAGAAGTTATCCTTTCTCCACTCCCCCTAAAACTCACAGTAAACAATGAGGAGAAGCCACCAGCCAGCATACTATGCTGTGTTTACAGCACTCTTCCAAGGAGACATATAAACAGGACTTCATCAATTTTTCTCCTTCATGGTGAGTGGACTGAAGGACTAAAAACACACTAACTTAACCCTTGGCTGAAATACATACTGAAAGAAATTGTCCATACAATAACAACCAGAGGGTATTTTCAACTTGGAACTCTTAATGTATTTTCCCCATGAATCGGTGCTTTACCACGCTGCCTAGAGGCAGGGAAAAAAAAAAAAAGGCTGGCTGTTGGCAGGGAAACCTGAAAAGCATTCCATGTTCTGAAAGGAGTCAAAACACGACGAGGTAGGACTCGATGGAGACCCCAAGAGAAGGAGAGCACCACTCTGACCCGCACAGTGGGGCCCAAACTGCCCCCAAAGTGTCTCAGTGAAGCAACAGAGGTAACAGGGATGAAATCGAAGTTTCATTCTGCCGTACATATGAAAATATTAATACTAATACCGAGGGCAATACATGGGACCCAAAGCATCATTCTTTCCCATTGTATCAAGACTCCAGGAGATTCACAGGCATACCTCCACAGCTTCGATGCTTTATTTAACTGTCCGCAGACATTCACCATGCTGCCACGTCTATTTTCTCAGTCACTTCAGGATACCTTCTCTAAATACAGCAGCATGTATGGTTTAACAATAAGCAGAACTGAAGGGCTGGCTCGGCGGTTAAGAGTGCATACTGCCCTTCCAGAGGACCTGGGTTCAGATCCCAGCACCTACAGCAGGCCACTCATAACTGCCTGTAACGTCAGCTCTAGGATATATCACGCCTTCTTTGAATCTCCAAGGATACTCCACTCATATGTGCATGCTTCCACACAGAAACACATGTGTTCACATAAGTAAAAATAGAGTGACTCTTAAAAAAAAAAAAAAAAAAAAAAAAAGAATATGGGTACATTTTCACGATGCTGAAGTAGCTCTCCAAATCAGAACACAAGAGCTTAGTCTACAGTTCATAATCCACTACTGTCAATAATACCTTTGAACACATTTTCCTTACCAAGGGGAATGACCAGACCCTGTCAAGGGCCATACATTTGATTGTATGCGTCCTATCCTTTTGTTCTTTTTAAATCTGGAACAATTCCACAGCCTTTCAACAGAGGTCATCTGTACTACAGAATGTTCCTCAGTCTGGGCTTGGCAGATGTTTTCTTTCAGTTGGCTTCAGGTTACACAGGCTCAGCCAGGGGACACATGAAGTCACAGTGTCCACTTAGAGTCGTGCATCTGGAGCCATAGGAGGCCATCACTGCTGGTATCATGTCTATTAGCATGGAAAGGTGTTACCCAGTGTCTCCACTCCGTATCTGCTGCCTTTCCACTTTGCACCTAATACATAATTTATGAAGGAACATTGTGAAAATCTGAACATATAAAGCTCTACATGTAAACTTACACTTATGTGGAATATCCACTGAGGAATTAAAACTGGGACTGTCTTTGCAATACGGTGAGGGGGCTGTGTGTGTCTGTGTGTGTCTGTGTGTGTGTTTACATGCTTTTATTTGTGCATGTGTGTATGGATGTATGTGTACATATGTAAAAGTACATGTGAAGGGCAGAAGTCTGCATTGGACGTCTTTATCATCACTATCCATCTTGCTTTTGCTGCAGGGCCTCTCATTGAACTTGAAGCTCATTGGTTGGGCTAGATTGGGCTAGACCTGTTGGACAGCAAGCCTCAGGGATCCATATGGATTAGCCACCACTGCCCCCCTTCCAATGCTCAGGTCACAGACACATGCTCTTTCTGTGGATTTTATGAATCCAAACTGAAGTCTTCATAGTATGTGCCAAGTACACCTCCAACTGAGCCATCTTCCCACCTTATAATGGCTTTAAATTACTTATTTTTACCAATACCACTCCTTCCTCATTTATCTACTTCAGACAAGAAACTTTTTCTCTTCTTTTTGTTTATTTCATTACCTCCAGTATAGAGTCCTGAGATCTTATTTTGTTCAATGGGTTGCTTCTTTCTGTGTTCAAATTTTCCCAGATGTGGCAAGCTGGTTCCAGCTGGTTCCAGCTGGTTCCTATCATCCTTTTGACAGGGCTCTATCACTTTTTATGAGAACATATTTACTTTCTGGCATAGCAATGTATTCCCACTAACCTCTTTTTCAGTGTTTAAATCAAAATTTATTCAAATTATAAAAATTCTCCACTTCAAGTCATACTTTGAAACATTTTGTGTAAAGCATACTACATAGTTTATTATAGATTAGCTTACATTTTGTTTTTAAATAAAGGAACTGTCATTTCTATGATTGTGTGTATTTACATGCTCTCCCTCTTCTGACAATAAAAATAAAGACCTTCTACATATAAATGTGTGTTTATAGCATTTGCACTACTAATGACTGGCCTTATTGTTACTTCTGTGTATTTTGCTGAGTCATAGAGACCATTGCAGCCTAGCTCCTCTTTTTCTGTCTTTGGTTCTTTTTCTCTATCTCAGAAAGAAACTGTTATGTTTTATCTTTGAAGGCTAAGTAGGTGTCATTATCATGAGATACCTTCTGAGAAACAGAGTACACAGTGGAGGGAAGACACGAGCTTTGGGAAGAGTCATGAGCTTGAACACGGGTTCTACCACAAAAACTTACAGATACAAGATACAAGAACTTGGACTCAGTGTTATCTTCTTTGGTCTTTGTTATACTTTTACTATATATCTTATAATACACTATATCTCATACTATGATATATGCCTCAAAGATTTGTTATGTGGCCTGGAACATCACTTTAAAATCTCCCAACTCAGATCTTGACAAATAATAAATACTCAAGAAATCTACAGTACATTTTCCCCTTCTAATCAAAGCATTATGCAGTTTTAATATGATTTCCCTTCTTGTAGCCCTTCAACTGCTCCCTAGAAAACTCTAAAAGAAAACTCACAAACTACCTGACAGTGATACTGTTCACTGAAGTCCACCCATTGTAACTGGAGAGCTGGCGGTCATATACGGGAATTGCCAAGTTCATCCTCTGGCACCAAACAAAAACTGAACAAAAAAAGAACAAGCTGCAGACAAAGGGAAAATAGCAGCTTTATCCCTTCAGGATGGTGGAGATCTATGACTGGAAGTCCAATATACAAACACTAGTTTGAGTATTTTATAGGGACCTGGGTCCTCCGTTCTTTCACACTGGTCCTGTTTAGAAACCAATCCCCATATCTTCCCACCATTCTCCCTATAATGTCTTCTGTGAACAGACGCCTCCTCCATTTCAAGGAGCCCTCCTCTTTCCTTGGCTACCTATGTCCCTCTAACTCCTATCATAATCTCCACTTCTAGCTCAGCATACCAGGATTCCCTGGCATGAGAGAGATGTTTCACAATTCTACCTTCTCCTCCCTTCCTTTCTTCCCATGTGATAAGAAGGATAAAAGGTACTTGGCTATCTAAGCATTTGACAGAGCTTTCCCCCCAAAGAGTTAACTACACATTAGAAGATATATTCATTGGCTATAAATTCCTGCTTCCTACCAAAATCCCACATCAAACATCCTATGTCAAGGAGAAAAGTATTCCAAATAATACTGGACACAAGACAAGAATCCTGTTATCACTTCTCCATTTAAAATAGTTCAAAAAGAATTTTAAAATCCTATAGGTTTCCCCAAAGAGTAAGTGAAATATTAGGATTAGTTAGAAAAGGTAAAACCTATTATTTTCAAATAATAGTACTATCCACATAGAAAATCAACAAAAGTATTCAAATGTAGAATTTAACAAAAGTTGCGGCATTATAAATTTAACAAGACTAAGATTCCTATATATTAGCAATTATAACCTTGAAAATAAGATGTCACTTATAATAGTAAGAAAGTAGTGTATCTAGAATAGATATTTCCCTATGGGAATGTATATAACCTTTATCATGTTAAAAATAACAATATCCTGTTGAAGAACATAAAGGAAGGTTGGTGTAATACTTTCGAGAGTTATCAAACTCTTTTACTTGATATGTCTTACTGGAAAGTTTCTTTTCCAGAGTCCCGAGAGGTTTAATTAGATGTACAGGTGTCTTATGGTAGTTTGAAGGTTTCGATTTAAAATTTCCATTATCGAGATTGGGTAAGATTAAAAACAAAAAATAGAATACAGATACAGCCAAACGGACCTACGTACAGTGTGAACTATGCTCATGCCTGGTGCCTGTGGAAGTCATCAAAGGGCATCAAATTCCCTGGAACTGGAGTTATAGACAGATGTGAACTGCCATGTGGGTCCTGGGACTCAAATCTGAGTCCTCTTGCTGAGTGTTCTTAACCACTGAGTCATCTCTCCAGCTCCCCATTCTAATATTAATATAGAATAGCTAAGGCCATTCTGAAATGGATAAGCACAAAGCGGAGACCCGCCCCACCATTCATGGAGACAAATGACAGGGCTAGGAGAACAACCTGGTTTCAGAATCAAGAGCAGACACATCAACCACGAGATAAAGGGGTTCTCACGATCAGAACATCACAACACGGAAGCAAGAACTTGATGGAAATCCAGTGCCATGAGGAAATGATGGGCTGGAAACTCTGATAGGAGCCAGGCATGGTGCTCCATGCCTTTCATCCTGCACTCCAGAGGTAGAGATGGGCCAACCAGGACTGCATAGTGAGACCTGTCTTTAAAAAAAAAAAAAAGAAAAGAAAGAAAGAAAGTAAAAATTATGGTAGGAAAAAAATCATGACCTGTAACTTAAAAAAGATGGTCTGTACATCAGCTAGAGACATGAACGTGAGGAAACCAAGTACAGAGAGCATGTAGAACTATAGAAAGCTAGAACAGCTGCAAAGTGAAATTTAAAGGAAATGTAGGGCATTTTTACATGGGCATTGAGAAAAGAGTTCTGGAATAGACCCCTAAAAGCAAAACAAACAAATCGATGCATTTGAAATGAAATATTCATAACATAAAAACAGCAAGAATTTATCATGTATAATATACAGAAGAAAAAAAACCTCCTGAAAATCGGTAAGAAATAAAACATGAAGTTTGCATTCTTAAAGGAAAAAAGTTTGAAGCAAACAATCCCCAAATAACTGCTGAGAACATTACGAAATGCTCGGGCTCTTCCATAAATAAATAACAACACAAAAATGGTATATAATAATACTATTGGGGTGGAAAAAATAATAAGTTGAGATCATTTCAGGAACAACTTGTTGTAAGAAGCTAGGAAACCTGGCACACTTTCCAGGACAGGAAATTGGCAAGGCCTTTGTAGAAGGTAACATGTTCTCTTTGTCTCTCAGGTCTCTCCTGAATCTATGTGACACAGAAATTCTTGCACATTTCTTAAAAGCAAAGGCATAAGGTCACTCGCTACCGTGTAATACACGTCCTAAGGACAAGCTATGTGTCCATCTGTGGGAGAACAATAAAACCCAGTGGACACAACGGCCATGGCCAAAGTCTGGGGTTCAGGAAGACTGGGGAGTTAGTGTCCGGCATAGAAAGATGTAAACTCTGGATCCTAATGGGGATGTGGATACAGAAGAATGTGAACATGGCTCATGCCAAAACCTTTACACACACACACACACACACACATACACACAAAGGTTAAAATGGTAAGATTGGGGTTTTGATTGGTTGGTTAGTTTTGAGGGTTTTTTGAAGCGGAGTCTCACTCTGTGTCTCTGGATGGCCTACAACTCTGCATATAGACCAGGTTTGCCTAAAATTTACAGACATCCACCTGCCTCACTCTCCCAAGTAATGGAATTAAAGGCATGTGCAACCACGTTCAGCTTATATTGTAACATCTTGATTGTGGCTATTTTACCACAATTTTTAAAAGACTTTTAAAAAATAAAGTGAGCCTATCCTATAGAGTAGGTTACAGGAGTTAAAAATAGGGAGATAATTGCAGTTATAGCAGCATTAATATTAAAAATGGGTTTAAACAAAGAGTGAGGAACATGGGCACGTTCTGAACAATGCTTGATATCTTACTAGAACACATTTCAAAAGCTGTGTTATCAACACACTAGCTTGGAGACATATTGCAGTCAGGGACCAGGAATAGAGATTGAAGGATAAGGAGGAAAAATAACAAAATAAGAAAGGTGTTCCCTGGACCAATGATGAATGACAACCAAGTATTATGAACTGAGAACTACTCACTTTCAACTGAAAAGAAATTGCCTCTCGCCATAAAAAAAGAACCCCCTCTGAAAGAATATAAAGTCTACAGTTTCTAGTTTGTTATTTCCTTCGTTAGCAGTGGAGTGAAATGAACTAAAGTAGATTTTGTTCTTAGCATTCTGGATCTTTGGTGCATTCCAACAAATGGTGATTTACACTCTGGCTACACACATTGCAAATTCATCTGTGCTTTATGAGCTTTTAAACATCTCCCGTGATCCTTCATTACCACACATTTCTTCTTTCCTCTTGTTTTCCCTCCATTCCATATGGAGCTGTCTTAAGGGGCAAGTCAGACAAGAGTTACCTACGGTGCGACTATTTAAGAGGTGC
>CACVCL010023538.1:0-13929 GCA_902729485.2 Mus minutoides
AAAAAAAAGCAGGTAGAGCAAATTAAAAGGAGCACACCAAGAAGGAACACTCCTCCATGGCTTCCACTCCTCCATGGCTTCCACTCCTCCATGGCTTCTACATCAGCTCTTGCCTCTGGGTTCTTGTCCTGTTTGAGCTCCTGCCCTAATTCCCTTCAATGGAAATATAAGCAAACCAAATTCTTTCCTGTTCAAATTGCTTTTGGTCATGGTGTTTCATCACAACAATTGAAACCCTGACTAAGACAGTAGGGGACTTTGAGGGAAAGAACACCCCCTCCCACTGGGATAATCCTCTTCCTCAGGGGGTAACTGGGGAGGCGCTTTTCAAGCTAATAGTGAGTTAGGTTGTGAGGGCACTAACAACCCTGATACATTTTCTCGGCAGAGGGTTTTGTGCTCCTTTCTTGGCCCTTGGAAGTAGCATTTTATCGATCTCATTGCCAAGTACTGTGGGTGGAGTGGGGGAAAGTCTGGGGAGCAGCTGTGGTCAGGAGCACTGGAGAGCCTCGGGAGAGTCTGGAGGGGAATAGCAGGCTGGGCAGAGGCTCCTCTAGCTTAGGGAGGACTTATTGTCCCTGCTCCTACAACACTGAACTCCATGCTAGAGTGTCTGGGTTAAGTCAGGTTGAGTCACCTCTCCTTGCAATCTTGCTGCACCCACTCCGGAGTTAAAGTGCTCTTGTCAAAGCAGATCAGATGAGAACATTCCCAGGCTATGCCCTCTTGGGGTATCCCACATTCATTCTCTGTAACTACACACTGTGAACTTCAGAGACCTACTTGGATCAGATTGTTGCCATCCTACCAACTTCTGTTTGTTTAAAATTCTCTTCTCGATCAGTGGCAGGAGCCCAAGGTCTGCTGTTAGCCCAGAGGGGGATACCAAGCTGTAATAGAATACAAGGAATCACCTCCATTAGTAGAAACTGAAATGCACTAAAATGCCTGAGAATTGGTCTAATAGGGCCTTTTCTTGGAAAGTAGGGAAAAATTAATAAACAAATATAAATTGTTTCAGATAACAATAATAATGATTAGAGCCAAAATAGAGAGACCAATAGAGGATAGAAAGGCATTCATTGAGATAGGAGGTAGGGAGCCTTGCAAGTGACTGTCTGCACTTGGATTGGAAGTGTAAACTTGGCACACAGAGGTTCACTCCTAGGTGTCAGCCGTCTCATCTGTCAGGAGGGTGAACACATTGCTTAGGGAATGTAAGTGTTGTAATAGATAATATGTCTGTTATAGAAATGTCCCATAGCTGTGAGCATGATTTATCTCTCTCTCATTTGTAGATAGGCAACCTGAGGCCCAAAGTGAACACCCATTGTAATCCTGGCAAGGACCAGGACTAAATTCCAGCCTTCTGATTCCCTAGGGTGAACACAGAGAGCTAATGAAGAGAGGAACTTGATGGACCAGAGAGAGACTGGAACTTGAATTAGGCACCCTTTGGAGAAGGATGGTGCGAAGTCAGACAAGCATATGTAGCCTCAGCTACTTGCTCTTGTGACTCTGGTGATCTAGGAAGAGAACATGAGGTCCTAGGTGCTCAGGAGCCTCTTACAAGGCTCCTATAAATGGTCTTCCTACCTACATATAAGAAATAATCTTTTTTTCTTAATCAAAGGTAGTTTGATTGTCAAGGGGCAATATTCCACACCCCTTCCCCATACATATACCTTCTAAGATCTTTATGCAAATGTTTTAGTCTCTCCTACCTGGTAAAACACTGTATTTTTTTAAATGGAAAGCTCTCTTCTTTTACTCCATTCATACAACTGCTCCCCACTTTCCTTCAATCCTACTGGGAGGATTCTTTTAAAAATAGACAACTGACAAAGACTATGTATGAGGTCAGACTTGAGTCAGCGGGGAAAAGACACAGTCATTACCTAGCCTCACTTGGATTTTGGTGCATTTTTAAAAAAGATTTATTCATTTATTTTATGTGAGCACACAGTTGCTGTCTTTAGACACACCAGAAGATGGCATTTAACTCCATTACAGAGGGTCGTGAGCCCCCATGTGGTTGCTGGGAATTGAACTCAGGACCTCTGGAAGAATAATCAATGCTCTTAATCACTGAGCCATGTCCTCCAGCCTGGTGGATTTTTTGTTGTTGTTGTTGTTCTTGTTTTTACAAGACTTGCCTTGCCAAGTTCCTTTCACTTTGTTCTTCTGTTTTCTTTATGTGACTACAATATCATTGTCTGTTTGTTTCTAAGATGTAGTAGACCAATACTTCTATCCAAGTTAGGAGTTTGACTGTTTCCTCCATTCCTCATGATAGTCTCAGTCCATCTCAGTCTTTCTCTGTGTGTGAAGGTGTGTGTGTGTGTCCTCATCACTGATGCTCCTCACAGGTAACATAGTCTCCTGCCACTGACTGCAGAAAGATACAAGAACTGTCACATTTCATACCAGCCTGCTCCATGTATAGATGAGGAAGCAGGAACAGCAAGTTGGCTAGGCAAACTGTAGGCAGAATTAGTTTTTTCCGTGTCTAGCAAACTATAAACCCAGCCAGGACTGGATCTCAAGTCTCTAGACTCCCAATCTAGTGCTCATTCTGTCTCTCCCATCCGTGGCATCTTCTATCTTCAAAGATGAAACTGGAGATATCCAAGGAAGACTTCAAGGAGCTGTAATGTCAAGTCAGCAAATGGATAAAGGAGGAGATGCCATCCTAGTTCTTGAAGGGTGAGCTATTGACTGTCCTCAGTAAGGCTAAGTTCTGTTCCTTTCCACACTCCCTCCAGTTACCTTTGCTGTTCTGTGTTGGTGACCCATAGCCATGGGTTACATCATTTCTCCTCAACAGAGATGACATGGGAAAAGACATTTATTCCCCACCTATTAATACCAGGATGCAGATGGATAACTGAGATGGATTACAAAGCAAGCCAGCAAAACTATAGTCAGAAGAGGGAAGAGTGGAGAGTCTTAAGGGCAGGGTATTGATCTCAAAGGCCCCCTATGTCTACCCCTTTCAAGCCAAACATCATTTTTCCTATCTGAGCTTCCAAACACTCTTCACAATTCAAGTGGAATAGAAAGTACTATCTTGCCTAAGGCTGGGGTTCAAGTGTGGAAACGATACCCACTAAACTTAGCACTGGGGACCTGAAAGAACTCCACAGCCAGAATTTGGTCTCCAAACCCTTCTTGCTTTCACTCATCCTTGGGGGAGCTCTGTAAGCTTTCATCCTACAAAGTGCTTACTTCACAGGGTTTTGTCAAACTGGGTAGGTTGAGAGCTATAAAGCGACAAGGGACAGTGCTTATCCTCGCTGTTACCCTCGTGTCCTTAACACTCTGGAGCTTTGGGGGAGCCCTGACTCTCGAGGAGATCTTGTTCAGATGCTGTTCCCAGTGCTTCCTCCAGTATGAGAGCTTCTGTCCTGCAAACGAGGAGCACAAACATCCATCCCTCTTGCAAATGTCAATAAAACTGACTAGAAGCCACAGTAGAACTAAGAGTAGCTAGTCATACTGCTGTTGGCCATTGCTTGTTGTGCTTCTTAAGGACCATCTTTACATAGTAGTCCATGTTCCTTGACACTCAGAGTCAAAGAAAGTCCAGACAATCAGATTGTTTCTGTTTTCTTGGGGCAAGTCCTTGGAACGAGGGCTCCAATGTATAATTTGCAAAGGGCTGAAACAGAAATCGAAAACACACACACACACACACACACACACACAAACACACACACACACACACACACACACACACACACACACAAACACACATACACACCATGTCTGAAATTTACTATCTCTTCTATCTCTTTGATGAATAAAAGCGGAAGAGTGATATATAAAGAAAGGCTGAAAACTGTCATACATAGTCATTGGGGGAAAGAATGAAATAAAATGGACAAGCTACATAAAGGAAGTGCCCTCCCTGCAGGGCAGTAGAGCCAGTCACTCTGGAGATTATCATTTTTCACTGCGCAGAACCATTTGCTCATTAGCAGACAGCAGTCATGTCTGGTGTATCCCTTGTCAATAAATAAACATCTCCACAAAAGGGTCTGGGTCTAATTAATCAGAGGCCTTCTGAAGGTATATTTTATTTAAACAGCCCAAATAAACTTTGAGTGAGCCTGCTAGCAAGAGTTCCAAATGTTGAAGAGGAGTATGGTCAACCTTTTCTGTGTAGTCTAGTTTTGGAGGATTTTGAAAATAATTATTGACTTAAGTCAATGTGTTTTTATCTGAAAAATGTGGGTAATGTTGCTTTTATGGTTTGGATACAGGATGGTCCACCTTCAGCCAACCCACAGCTCAGATGCTTGAACACTTGGTTCCCAGCTGGTTGGTCTGCTTGGAAAGGTTGAGGATCCTTTAAAAGATGGATCCTGGCTGAAGAAAGTGGTACTTAATGGGTCTTAAGGTTTCATAGCTCAGCACCAACTTCATTTTCATTCTGTTTCTTGAGTGCTGATGTGGAGTGAGCAGTCACCTCTGCCTGTTCTTGATGGCATGTTTTCCCTGCCATGATGGGCTATACATAGCCTTAAACTGTGAGCCAGAACAGACCTTATACCCTTTAAGTTGCTTTTGTCAGGGCATGTTGCACGGCAATATAAAAGTAACTAAGACAAACTCTAGCTCTGGAAGGAATTTGTGCATACTTGACCTTGTGATAAAAGTGATGCTATATAGGTTGCTCTTTGATTGTTTGAAACAAGATCTCATATAGCCCAGGCTGGCCTTGAACTTCTAATTTTTTTTTTTTTTTTTTTTTTTGCCTACGACTGCAGGCATACACACCATCACACCCTACACTCCTATACATTTTACATTTTACACAACACACACGCACACACACACACACACACACACACACACACACACACACCACTTACTCTCAGAAAAAGCCTCTTGGGTGAGTATTCATTTAGTTTTCTGTTTCTAAGCTGAGGTCCAGGCATCTCCAGGAATGACTTGTCAGAGACCCTTAAACAACAAAAACAGGAAGCTCTTCCCTTATTTAAAAAGCTCTTTGCATAGTGATGTTGCCTCTTTAAGAGAAAAAAAAATTCAGAGGAAAAAAAAATCAGGAGAATTTCCAACAGCATCTGCCTTGAACTAGAACTTGATTCCACAGTGCTTATTCATTTTCCTGTTATTCACCCAAACTTTGTTCCTTCCCTCCCTCTTTCCCTCCTCCACCCCTCAGCAAAAAAGCCTTTTCTTTACCATTCATTTAGCACTTCAAAGTGAGGAGGATGCATCTCTGAGAGAAACATCTTGCTGGCAAAATGACACTCCATTTTCCCTGAGTCCTAACAAAGCTTTTTGATTTGAATGTCAGCTCTGGGAGTGTGATTAAATGTAAGATTTGCTTTTACATTCTCCAGCTGCAAAAGAAGTTGTACAGGTCCATCCCTTTGCTGTGTGGCAAAGGATGAAGCTCCGGAAAGTTACCATAGTGACTCAGATAGTGAGACTGGTATTGGGACTGGTGATGGAGCCCAATGCATCTCTGCAAGGAAGGTGTGTGTCTGCATGTGTGTGTGTCCATGTGCCTCTGTGTGTGTGTGCATATGTGTGTGTGTATGTGTGTGTCCATGTGCCTGTGTGTGTATGTGCCTATGTGGCTGTGTGTATTAGTGTGTGTATGTGTGTGTGTGTGTGTGTGTGTGTGTGTGTGTGTGTGTGTGTAATTACCATCGTTCTCACTGGGGTGGCCTGTTCCATGAAGCTACTCTTCTTCAAATACAAGGTCACTACCCTTGGAACCATGATTTCTCTCTCTCTCTCTCTCTCTCTCTCTCTCTCTCTCTCTCTCTGTCTTCAGCCAATGTAAAAAAGAGACAGAAAGAAAAAGAAGGCAGAATTAACCAGGTTTCCATCACACTTTTAGGTTCTTATTAGACCTGAGTCAGGCATCAGTGCTTTTAGCAAAGCATCTTCTAAATACCTGTTACAGGTTCCAGTAGTCACATGGTCACAGGGTCACATGGTCACAGGGTCACAGGGTCACAGGGTCACAGGGTCACAGGGTCACAGGGTCACAGGGTCACAGGGTCGCAGGGTCGCAGGGTCACAGGGTCACAGGGTCACAGGGTCACAGGGTCACAGGGTCACAGGACTTGTTTTCTGTTGGGTGTTAGTTGCTCCCACTAGCATATCTCCTTCTGTCTTTGTGAAGAAAAGGCTCCTGGAGACCACTGTATTTTCCACTTAACCTTCATCAAAACTAATGAACGTATTAGAATGTCAGTAATTGTGTAAGGGTTAGAATGCTGCAGGTCCAAAGCCTAGTTATAATTCATCATGGGTTATCTTCAGCCTCTAAATAAACGGCCATTCCCTGTCCACCACTGTGTCTGACCTAACATCCTGTGATTAATAAGTAAAAGCCTTTATAATGATTATCATAACAGACTCCTAGGTCCCACCAAGCAAAAGGCTAAGCATGCTGTCAGAGAGCATAGAGGGCACCAGCTGAGACTTCTCAGCTTTGTTCTAACTCACCCACCTGATGTTCTCACAAATGTATTCAAAACGTGTATTGATCTATAATTTTCCTTGTTCTGTTACTATAAAATTTTTGCCAAACTATCACCATGCTGGAACACAGACTTTTGGTTGACCCAAGTCTGTGCTCATGGTCTGTAGTCATTTATATCTGACTCCAAAATAAACCCTCTCTTGTCCACTATGAGATGAGAGATGTGTTTTGTATCAACAGCATCACTGGGCAGCATGAACATCCATTCTGAGTAACACGCACCTCCCAAGCTTCCTTAAGCAATGTCACCATCTTGAAACCGCATATGACATCTTCAAACATCTAAGACTGTGGGGGACATCTCACTGAACCCACCACATGAAGTGACTACACAACCAGACAGCATCCTCTCTCACGCCAGAAATGAGTTGCAGATGAATTCAGCAGGATATTATCAGTATCGTCATTAAAATGGTCCCAGAAAGTCTCATCAGCGAAATGTTCCCTTAATCTCCTTTTCAGGAGGATTATAAAAATTCATTAAGGTTGGTTGAATGATTTGATAACCCTGAGTAATAGGTATGACAGGAGTGTAAACATATATTATTAAAACATGAATTGGATTGCTTTCTTGATGGCTTAAGCAGGCAGAGGGGTGAAGTCAATTTCAGAGGCTACATTGCGAGGTTTAGAGAAGGGTGGTGGTGACATTTGATGTTGTCCATGTGCTTCTTTTTTTTTTTCCCCACACAGAGGGTGGATGGAACAGGGAGGAAGACAGGAACCAACATGTGCAGTCAGGAAACCTGTGCTCTTGTCCGACAAGATAGCAACTGTATGGATACTTTAGGCAATGCACGGACTTCTCCGAGGCTTCCCTTTCCTCTGTGAACGTATGAAAACATTGTAAAAAGCTATTTCACAAAATCAGGTTTACAAACTATCAATCAGAAGGACATGAGGGGAAATAAAGGGGATTCTGTGGTCTGATGATATAGACTGTGAGTTTAAAATTAAACAAGCTTGCCTTCGGACCGTCCCTCTGACAGCTTTTAATAAACTCCTGCCAGTCTTTTAGGGGAATGAGAGATGAAAGAGAGATCTATTGAGTTTCTTTAAATCATTTTACAGAAATATAAAGAGTGTTTTCTTACAGGCCACATCTCAGGGTGTGCTATTATTTTACCTCTTTGGAAAAGACTGGACTCTCAGTGAAGGAAGCATCCTAAATAGCTGTTTTGATTTCAGAGACCTAACACTGATACTTTAGAGCAAGCACTGAAAACAAGCAAGCAAAGAAAAAGGCAGACACAGCGTTTATATCCCTCTGCCTTTAGGCATTTCTTTGTGTGTGCTTGTGTGTGCACGCATGTGTTTGCAAGAGTGCTTGTGCACAGTCATACACACATGCACATTCATGTGGAAGCCAGGGGTTGGTATTGTCTATCTTCCTCAATCAGTCTCCAACTGGTTTTCAGAACTGGGTCTCTCACTGAACCTGTGATTTGATTAGGCTAGCAGCCAGCAAACTCTCGTGATCCTCCTGTCTCTGCCTCCCAGAACTGGAATTAAAGGCCATGTACCTCCTTTCCCACCACTCTCTGTCTTTCTGTCTTTGTCTGTTCATCTGTTCCCCTCTCTGATCCATATGGATTCTGGAGGATTGAAGTTAGGTCCTCATGCTTGTGTGGACGTCTCCTTTTGACTGTCTAAGTCTTTACATTCCTCCTGTGCAGACATAAAAGCTGAGTCCTTCTCTTCTACATGAACCCCCTTTCCAGAGCCAGTCAGTGTTCACTCTCCCAGTAGGAGCACCATTAGCTCACCAGACATGCCCATCAGAACCATCGTGTCCATCTGCCCCTCTCCCTTTATACCAAATCATCTTTAATCATCTTTAGCTCTTGGCTATCTCTTGGCCATTCAGTTCTATTCACATAAGATGAATGAATGACAAGCCTCGCTTTTGTGACCTAATACATATATCACCTCGTTTGATCCTGCAGGGACTATTACTCCCAACAAACATATCAAAATGGAAGCCTGAAGGAATTAAGACATTTGCTCATAGTCTCCCAGCCACCCTACTAGCAGTTACGCAAACAGCTGACCCAATGTTAACAGCCACCTCTGACTACATCATTGCCACTTTCCCGACACAGCTCAAGTCTGAGCTTCCTCATTATTTAAATGTGATTTTTAAGATACCCTGCCGAGCCTCTATTCTAGTATTAATAGAAGCATGAAGATTGGGACGGAGACATATAGCACTTCAGAAATTCAAAAATTGCTGTAAAAATCCAAGGTCTCATTATTTCATCTGCCCACAGATTCAGACAAGCCGGTGAAAGCATTCGATTGGAGTTTCTCTGTGGTAACAGCTCTAGACAATTGACAGAGAGAAGATGGTACCTGAGAGCCACATCCATCTCCTTGAAAGAGGGCTCTTACAGAATTCATGCAGGGAAAGCAGCATTAAGCCATTTGGGCTACACTCTAATTTCTTAGATGGATCAATCCAGAAGCCAAAACCCAACTATAGGGCCTGAATGCTGTTAAAAGCATCCAGTCAATTTCTCTGGCTTGATAGGCATGGAAACTGAGGCCAGAACCACCTCAGTCAGTATCTAAGTGGGAACACAAACCATAGTTCTATACTTCTTTTGCTTCATTCCCTCCACTTTCCATTTAGGATTTCCTTAGGGTTTTCTCCACTTATCTAATATAAAAATGCATAAAAATGAAGCCATAATTCCTTGTTGCTGACTAAGAGTTGGTAGTCAGTCAGCCTGAGAGGGGTGGGGCTTGGTGCCCTTTACTTTGTGGGAAGAGAACCCCTCAGCCTGCAGAACCAGATATAGGCAGACTCCTAGGTGCTCTGGAATGATAATTCCATGTGGTCAGCCTGGGGCCATGCACTAAATGGCTTGTTGAGGAAGAAATGACCCATTCAGAGACCTCATTAGGATCCTCTCCTCTCTCTGGATCATACTACCACCATTCCCCCATACTCAAGCCATAACCACATCTGTATATTCTGCTTTTTCTTCCTTAGGTCTTTTTTTTTAAATAATTTTGTCCTCTTGTATGAATAAGTCTGCCATTAATATGGAAGTCTATAAAACAAGCCATTAAAACCTGTGTTCCAGCATCTCAAACATGCTTCGCACCTTAGAAGTCCTTTGGATAGGGAAATTCAACATGGGGCCTTTCAATGCCCTTTATAGCAAGGGAGGGAAGGACACAATCAAGTGCCCAGAAGGGCAAGGCAGTGACGTTTCTATGTTGAACAAGTGATATTGCAGAGCACATGCCCTGACTTTGGGGTCAGTTATGGTCCTATCCTAACTGATTAATGTATCTTGTGTTCCAGTTAGACTCAACTGTCCACTTGACATAGCCTAGAATCAACTGAAAGATCCTCCTCATTTGAGAAATTGTCTCTAGCAGGCTCTTCTTTGGACACGTCCATGTTCTGATTACCTGAGAAATAGTAGGGTCTAGTCCACTGTGGGCAGCACTGCTTCCTGAACTGTATAAGGAAAGTGACTCAACATGAACCGGAGAGAGCCAGCAAGTATCCTTCCATGGTTCTTGCTTTCACTTCCTGTCCTGGCTTCCCTCATCAAGAACTCTGACATAGACTCGCAAGCCAATTAAATTCTTTCCTTCGCAGTTGCTTTTGGTTCAAGTATTTTATTATAGAACAGAACAAGAAGCTAGAAAACCCTAGAAATGTGGACTGCCAGTAGAGACAGAAGCTTATGTCTTGTAACCCTATCCTCAAACCCAGACTGTACAACTCAATATGAGGAGAAAAGTCTCAAAAGCAGTCATAAGAGTCAGAGACAGCCCTTGCTCCCAACTGTGACCCTGATCCCACTATTAAGAGTCCCACAAGAAGATTAAGTGAAGGCATATGACTTTGAGACATCTTGGTTGAACTCTACATGGCTATACGTTTAGCGCAGGATGCTTGTGAGACAGATACAAGCTCATAGGTTTAAAATTTAGGACTAGAACTATGAATATGGTGCATGTGCTCTGTATGTATTTATGGTCTCCAATACTATGCTTTCTGAATTGGGTCCTATGGACTGTGCCATAATCTTCTCTGCCTGTCTGTCCATCCGTTTGTCCATCTCTATCTCTGTCTCCTTCCCTCCCTCCCTCCCTCCCCTTCCTCCCTTCTCTTCCTTTCATCCCCTCCCTCCCTCTCCCTTCCCCCTGCCCCTCACTCTCCCTCCCACCCTCTCTCTCTCTCTCTCTCTCTCTCTCTCTCTCTCTCTCTCACACACACACACACACACACACACACACACACACACACACACACACGTGTTTTCTGATGTATAAGCCTGGATTTGCTTGCTATGCGTCCTGTTGCTAGGTGTGGAAGCATTAGGATTTCTTCAGCATCTTAAGAAGTTTCTGCAGATCTCATACAGATGCTTTCTGGAGTTGGCTTGTATGAGGGTGCTGAGTGAGGACCACCAGCTGCTTTCCCTCCTCCCACTTGGCAGCCCATCTCATTTTCCCTAATGGATATTATTTCTTAGCTATTATGTATCTCCTCTCAGCATCTAATCAAGAACACAGCCCCCAAAGAAAAGGGATCACAAAAAAATAATTTTGTGCAACTTGATTTTTGCCTCTGATTTCAGGGTCACTTGAGGACAAATCAGTTTTCTTAGCTGAGCCTCTATTTGCCCATCGTTTAATGCCTCTCCTTCAGGTACAGGAGAAAGCTTAATTGATAAAGCACTTGCTTTGCAAGCACAAGGATTCCCAGAACCTACATGCCAAGCAAAACTGGGTGCAGTGGTGTACACTTGTAATTTCAGAACCAGGAACATTCCTGTGGCTCATTCTCACCAGTCATTCTAGCCTAACCCATAATCAGTGAGTTCCAGACCGATGAGAGACTATCTCAAATTTAAAAAAGATGAAGAGGTGAGGGTGTAAGGACCAATACGACCTCTGAGTTCCATGTACATATGTGCACTGCCCTCACAAATATCTCCTTCATTCATCCATCAACTTTAAAGGTTCACTAGTATGTTCTGTGGGCTGAGCCTCATTCTTACAGTAAGGGGCACAGTGATACCAATGACAATTGTCTTCTACTGGATGTGCTTCAAGCTGACTTTCAGCTCTAGCTTTTGTGGGTTAGGATATCATTTCTTACCTTTCAACCTCAAACCCTAGGAAGATTTGAACATGGAAATCATGTAGTGGTGTCTTAAAAGCAAATGTTAAGAACCCCCCACTGTACATGCTTCCCATGAGGACTATTAAAGGTTGGGTTCTGACAAGATCTAAGGGCAAAATATCCATCATCAGGCTCTCCTGTCAAAACACATTATGATTTAGATAAATTTTTCTCTTCTGTGAAAATTCATTATGGTCTTTTTACAAGGACTAGGGCTTTCACTAGTTAAGGCAATGATCATCTCTCTGTCTCTGTCTCTTTCTCTCACACCTCTCCTTTCTTTCTGTCCTCCCCCTCTGCCTCTTCCTCTTCCTCTTCTCCCGCCTCTTTCCTCTTTTCTGCCACCTGGGACACCTAGGATGTCCAAGCTTTGTCCTTGTTCTCTGAGGCCAGGAAAGGAGTATAAATGGAAACATGAAAACAAGCAGGATTTGATACAGTGGAGAATATGGCAATAAATTCATTAACCATCACAAGAAGGTCACAGGGACCTTAAGTCTTGCTGGAGAGGTGAAAATTGTGTTGAAAAGGGAGACCACACACAATGCCAGTTAAGGCTTTGGCTATGGAACTATGTAGACACTGAAAGTTTCATACAATTACAAAATGTATATTGATAATATCTGTCCACCACTACTCCCTCTAATTCCCACTAGAGCTCCACCCTGTTTCTCTCCCAGCTTTATGCTCACATTTTTTTTTCAGTTAATAATGCCCCCTCTTCCCTGCTTAAGTCCAGTTAATGCTGCTCACTGCATTGGTGTATGGCCACACTCTGGGACATTAGCACCCTGCCAGTACCCATGTCCAGAAAGGAAGGTGACTCCCTTTCCCTCAGCATCCATCAGCTGTCAATAGCTCCATTAAAGGTGGAACTTTGGAGCCCCTTACTCATCAGTGCTAAAAGTGATTGGCTGGAGCTTGTATAAGTCTTGTGCTGACAACCATAGATGAGATTGATGTCTCCTGTCCAGAAGTCAGCATTCACAGCTCTCCTCCCCATCTGCCAACTTGTACTTTTTTTTTTCCACTGACATACCTATGAAACTCCTTGGGCCTTGTATGATGGAGATGTTGATAGATATGACCACCTATAGCTGAGCATTCACAGGCATTTATTTACACTTGACACTTAAAGCAGTTATGAGTCTCTGCAGTAACCACTACCAAAACAGAAGAAGAAAGAGGAAGAGGAAGAAGAGGAGGAGGAGGAGGAGGAAGAGGAGGAAGAGGAGGAGGAGGAGAAGGAGCTTCTTTGATCAAAGTTGGGAGCCGCTCAAAGCTCTGGGTTCAAACCATAAATATTAACAAGGTAGTTTAGTAATGTGTCCACTGAGCCAAGCAACAGCAGTAGGTTCCCCACTAGGGCCTGTGAGCTTCATAGCCATGGGCTTTTGAGCAGGGTTACAACACCAGATATGGAATACTTGTTGTAGAACAGTTCTCACATCCAATCAGAAAGTGGTTGGCTACTCACATAGACATCAGGAGATTATGCATGTGTCACACATCTTGTCAGATTGTCATGGACAACCAAGAGCAGTGACAATAGCCTGTGTTTTCTTTATCTGTAGACTGATGACGATTCCAGCAAATGACTGGATACTAAGTGACGATGTGGGTATAGATATAAATGCTTGTCTTAGCCCGTTTCTACACACTAAGCATTAATGAAATTTCATGGTGTGTGTGAGCTGTGGAGAGTGGATGAAGTTCTGAGGGAATGTGTGTGATTGATATGAGCATGACCATGTCAAGGTCCCCAGTGCTTCAAACCCACTTTATTTTGAGACAGGCTCTCTTATTGTTTACCACTGTGTGTGCTGAGTAGGCTGGCTTATGAGCGTCTGTTTCCGGGATGCTTCTCTCTTCCCCTCCATCTCACCATAGGAACAACTGGTATTACAGATGCATGCTACTATTTCTGGATTAAGTAGATTTGGAGTGTTCAAGCTCAAGTTCTCATATGATACAGCAGGTGCTTTACCCACTGAGCCATCTTCCTAGCCTGATTAACACATTTTTATTGGTTTTGAAATTTTTAAAATTACATTCACTCATTTATTTATTTATTTATTTATTTATTTATTTATTTATTTATTTTTGTTTATATGTGTGAGTGCATATGCCACAGTGAACATGTGGAGGTCGGAGGACAAGCAAGTTATGGGAGTTGGTCCTCTCTTATTGTGGTATAACTTTGTATGTATAATGGAGTTCTATTCATCAAAATGAAGAGATAATAGGG
>CACVCL010023539.1:0-13910 GCA_902729485.2 Mus minutoides
CCATCACAGGAGTGGTACAGTGGAGCCATGACCATCACAGGAGTGGTACAGTGGAGCCATGACCATCTCACAGGAGTGGTACAGTGGAGCCATGACCATCACAGGAGTGGTACAGTGGAGCCATGACCATCACAGGAGTGGTACAGTGGAGCCATGACCATCACAGGAGTGGTACAGTTAGTATTCTCCTGTGTTTTCCTGTGTTTTCAAGGGACCATGATAAGTCTTATCACCATGAGTTAACATTGGTTCTTGGTTCGGGAGATGACTTCTGAATTTCCCTGGTGGAATATCTCTAAGCTTTCATACGTGCTTCCTGATCATTCAAAGACAGCACTTTGGGATTATGACAAGGCCCTCCTTCCCACGTCCCTTCTGCACACTGACTGTGCACCTCCTTGTCGGGTCTTGTCTGCAGCAGCTCTTCCTGTGCTGGTTGGTCTTGGAGAGGTCGTGCACCCCCTACACTTTCTGAGTTTTCTAACCAGGATTCTCCAGGGGAAAACTAGCCTGGTCTCCATGTATTTACTACTCAGTAAACTACTTACATGCATGGGAGTCACACCAGCATGGGAGTCACACCAGCATGGGAGTCACACCAAAATAATGCTGGCCATCAATCTAATCACAGGAAACATGTCAGACAGATCAAGGGTCTCAAAGGCAGGAAAGCCAGAAGAAGATGCAGGCACTGCCAGAGTTATTTTATTCTGTTCCTTGTAATCAAGCACTATAATTATGTATTCACTTGCTCAGTTCATTCCAGTCCAGGCTGTTAGAACCTGTGGTGGTTGACTTCTGTGAAGGATGGAGTTTCTAGTTGAGTGATCTCCTCCCTCATGATGCCCCTCCTGGCTTACTACCTTTATTTCTCGTCATCGTAGGCTAGGCATGGCTCAGTGGGGAACTCTTGGGAGCATGCTTGTCCAGATTTGTGCCTTATACCTCTGACTTGTTGACATAAGAAGGGAGGGGGACACACAGTGAAGGGGACAGAAACTTTCCTGGTGCTTTCAGGAAGGGTAGCTATTCTTATAGGATGGATGGGAGTGTGGAGTGTTTCCAGGAAGTGGTCCCCGTCCTAACAATAGCACATAGAGATCTTACTCTCCCAGTAGAGTTTGGAGAACTTGGTTCTCTTAATAGTACTGAGAGTGTTGATTTCTCACAGACCTTAGTACAGTCCCAGCAGATGCTCCATCCTCACATGGTCCAGTTGTCACTTTATCATTATTTCCTCCCTGTTGCTGAGAGGAAGATGGGGAAAACGGGGCTCCTCAGCTGTGAAAGACTGAAATGTAGATACAAGAATGGTGGAATTAGAATGGTGTCCTGTTAGGAGGGTCGTCTGAGAAGGTGCATTTCCCCAGGCCCTACCTTCATTCCTGGTGCTGGACAGTACTCAAGCGTTAAATCTGTAGCCAATTCTATAATCTTAAATGCCTTGATTTAGAGTATTGGGAAGTGGGAGATATTTTAACTTGCAATGATTTTGCAAGAAATCTAAACCTAAAAGTCTCTGAAGACAAAATGCTCCTTGAATACGTTTGGCCAGCACCTTCATGCTCTTCTGGTAACCCTCTTCAGTTTGCTGTCCTTCAGGCTGTTAGAAGAAAGCAGGCTCTGGAATTTCTCCCACCTCCTGGCAAGCCAGGGCCTCTATTTTGCAGTGGAGAAGGTGGTACCCTAGGAGGGCAGGAACTTGGCCAGTGCCAACAGAAGAGTTCATCCTCTTCTTGGGCCTGAAGCCAGATAGATCTGTGTGCACCAAGTCTGCCGGCATACTCACCAGATCACCTGCCACAGCCCCCAGGACTGGACTGAGGAGGAGATCAAAGCGTTCTACAGAGGACTTTCTTAATCACACGTGCAAGTGCATTTCCTCTTGGCCCCAGGCCAAATCCACCCTCTCAGTCTTGCTTTCAAGGTTGCACTTTCCTGACCTGGCCCTTGTCTGCCTGTGGATGTCGCTCTCCATCCACAGCCCTCCTTCTGGACCCACTTTGCAGCCAAGACTATGATCTTATTTTGGGTTTGGATATACTGATTACATTTTAGCTTCTGGTATATTTTCTTACCTGTCACAGGCATTAAATTTATTCTAATAGTTACTCTACCCTACTGATAGCCACTAAAGGGGGAATTGGATATTGTCTATCAATTGGCTAGTCTGTGAACTAGGGCTGTATCTAATTACAAGGTATTGTATCAGTTCTGATTTATTAACCATTTACTCTGCTGGGCGAAAGTAGCATTTTTAGTAGCACCGGGCTGCCTGGATGAAGCTTTCTGAAAGGGCAGGGTGCCCGGAATATCTGATCGTACAGTTATTACTTTGTGTCATATATAATCTTGTTTTTTCCCTGCAACAAATAAATCTTTGGGACTCCTAGAGAAAAAAAAAATAGGGAGGAAAAAAAAAAACATTTGTGGTTACAGTATAATAAAAATAAACCATTTGTCGTGACTGTAGCTGACATTTATCAGCCCGTTTGTGGGTGCTCTTTCTCTCTCTCTCTCTAATACAGAACATAATTTGTCACTTTGTAAATACATTCCAGTCTAAATCCCTGCCAGCATCTGTTAGTGTTTGAAGGATTAATGTGCTACCCTGTATATGTCTGCACTTCCCAGGAACAGCAGAGCACGTGCTATGGAGAGCCAGGAAATGACTTTTTTTCCCCTCTGTATTTCTCTACACATGACTCTCATTTGGGTCCTCTCCTGGTTTTCCTCATCCCTAACCCTCATTTGCAGTCTGTGTAGGTACCTGAGATTCCATCTCTGCCCGGCTTCGCAGATCTTTCAACCTTTCTTCTTTCTTTACACCGTCAAAGTCACAGTGCGTGTTTGCTGTGGATAGGACGCAGTGAAGCTTTGAGATGAACTTGGCTTGAGCTCAAGTTCTTCATCTGCTTTATGAACCTTACCTAGTTTGGGTACTTTTTTTTTTCATCTTCTCATTTACAAAATGGAGATGCTGAACGTCCACTTTTTAAAGGTGCTATGGATAAAGGGACGTGTGACCGTGGAGTGCCATAGCTATGTGAGAGCTGGGAATTGAGTGTGGGATTGTTAGTTACCTTGGGTCATTGCCACCATCTGTGAAGTTGAAGGTGTTCCTTGGAAGATTCCAATGCTCTAGGCATTGCTTTTATATTTGTCCAGAAATATTTACCTCCCTGTAGATGAGGCGCAGCTCACCTTCAGCCTGTGGGAAACTATCATTCTGAAGATGGGCTGGAGCTTAGAGAGGGGCAGGAGCTTCATCATCAACATCTAGTGTGAGCTGAGTCCTGGGTCTGTCCCCCAGGAGTGCAGAAAGGGAGAGAGAGGGAGAGACAGGGAGAGAGAGGGAGAGAGGAGAAGAGAAGTGGGGGGGGGAGAGCTGGCCTGGGGCAAGTTGTGGTTTCCAGGTAGGCTTGGTTCATGGAAACAGAACAGGACCAGAGGGTTTCTTTACATTTCTCCACCAATGACAAAAAAACTCTCTTTCTTGCTGCAAGCTCCAGATTTATCTCTCTAACAATTGGATGGCAGGAATTCCCTAAAGGATACTGGTGCCGTTTCTTACTTTTTTCCTTCCTTCCTTCCTTCCTTCCTTCCTTCCTTCCTTCCTTCCTTCCTTCCTTCCTTCCTTCCTTCCTTCTCTCTCTCTTAAAATGTATTTATTTCACTTTATGTGTACAAATGCTTGCCTTGTTGTCTTTATGCACACCGTGTGAATGGCTGGTACCCATGCTCACCAGAAAAGGCATCAAATCCTAGGAACTGGACTTACGGATGCTTGTGTGTCACCATGGATGCCCTGGGAACTGAACCTTGGTCCTCTGCAAGAGCAGCCAGTGTTCTTAACCACTGGGCCATCTCTCCAGTCCCCAAGTAATTCTTAATGCTTTGTGAAGTGACTGACCCTAGACTGTCAATTGCTTCTTATCCGCTGATTGCCATTTGGATTAGAAAAAGATTCCTAGATGTGGAAAACACGGCTCCTGTCTTTTTCTTTTTGGGTTTTTTTACTTTTTGTGTTTGTGGCTGTTTTCTTGCAGCGCTGGCAACCAGACCCAGCGCCTCATGCCTCTTGAGCAAGTGCCCCATTACTGGATAGCGTCCCAGGCACATTTCTTCATTTTCTTGCCTTTTTCTTTCGTATCTCTTCTACCCATCCAACTCGTGAATCTTTCTGCAACTCTTTTCTCTGTAGTAAAACAGGACAAGCAAAGTTTCTTTTCAGGAGGAAGTTCCTAGGTATATTATTTTGCTCTTTTTCCTTTAATGCATAGAGGCATATTAATAGGATAAGAATGTTTCATCAGGTCAGAGACCTAAGATGGCAATATGGTGGTGTCGACAGACTCTTGATCGAAACAACAGCAGATCTGGTATGAGAAATGGTTAGTTGCATAGAACAGGTGTACTAGAATAATGTCCATAGCCCATGTACCAAACCTCACTCATTTGGCAGGTTTTTATAAATCTTTAGAGATGCTAAAATATATTTCTAAAAAGTTCATATTTAAGAAGAAACTGAGGGAACCACAAGCTGTGAGTATTTATAAGATACCCTGCTCCAGAAATGTTACCTCAGGGAATAGAAGACCCCTTCTGCATGGTGAAATTTTATAAAATGCTCACAAACCAACCCTTTAGAACATCCTTAGTTCTGCTCACTGCTTGGGATTGTGAATGGTTGCTCTCTTTATCAGTAGCTGGTATGGTAAACCATCAAATATCTGGTAGTAAACATCTGCATATAAAATACTAAACCCAGAATTGGCCAGCATCAGACAGCTTATGAAGACCTTTAAAAAAAAAAAATCTAGTTCTATAACAGGGATGGGCAAACCTGTGAGAAGAAATCCAGCCCTGTTACTATGCTTGTAAATAAAGTTTTATTGAGACATGACTTTGCCCATCCACTCATTCACTCACTCACTGCCCATGTCTGCTATTTGGTGTTAAATAGTTGGGAGAGACAGTGTAGCCTAGAACGTTTAGAATACTTCAGAGAAAATCATTTGCTGACCTGTGACCGCGTACTGTGGCTATTCAGAGGAAATAAAACAAAAACAAAAACAACAACAACAAAACTCAACTCTGTCCTACCAAATTATAGTGAGCAAATAATTAGGCCAGTTCCTTTTTTCTGCACACATGGAATTACATTGTAGTGTGAATCTCCGTTATCCAGCTTGGTTAATCCACAGCTTGGGGGTTGGAAGTAGGAGAGCATTTGAGGTTAGTTCCCACACCCTCCACCACAAAGCTGTAATTTAATGTTATGAACGAAATAGGAAGAAACAATCAAGAGGATTGGAGAGAGAGAGAGAGATAGAGAGAGAGAGAGAGAGAGAGAGAGAGAGAGGGCTCAGTGGTTAAGCACACTGACTGTGCTTCCAAAGGACTTGGGTACATTTCCTAGTACCCAAGTGGCAGTTCCCAGCCCAGTCCCAGGGTATCTGATACCCTCCTCCAACCTCTTCTGGCACTGCATGCATGTGATGCGCAGACATATATTAAGGTCTAAAGAGAAAGTTCTGGAATGAAGAGAACATGCCTCACCCAGGTGCCCCAGAGGAGGGTGGCCCAGGGGTTCTGGCTCTCTTCTTTGGTTTTCCTTTAGGTACCACATGCACCAAGCCAAACTTTAAGGTGAACAGCTCTGGGCTGCCCTGTGTCTCTAGGAGTGGCGGTGTTCTTCCTCCCACGGAGAACATATGTCTGATCCAGCCAAGGGGAGAGGGAAGAGGCTGCTTATAAATATTGAAGAGCCCGTGAGTGTGTGCACCCATGCAAAGCCACTCTGAAGTGGCTTCTAATGGACATTTATACGGTGGTGTCCCCCCACATCCCCTCCCTGTGCTAATGCTGTCTAGGATACTCTTCAGAAAACATGCAGTCTGTAACTTAGCGGGCTTTTAACAGAATCCTACATGATTCATTCATCCCATTTGACTAGTCAGTAAGAGACAAGACTCCAGAACAAGCGGAGCTGAACCGAAGGCCCCTCCCTTTCCTCTCCTGGGTCTCCTGACTTTGCTGGTGCCCCAGACAGCCTTCACACAGCACCTTGTGCGGACTTGCTTTTCTAACGCAGCCCTCACTAGGTGGTTGGACAAGTCTCAGAAACCCAGAGACCCACTTAACCTACAGTCCCTCCCTCTTCTCCCCTCTCCTCCTTTTCTCAGGGTTTCTCAGCCTCTCTCATTCTCTTGGTCTTCCCTTCCCTCCTCACCCCTACTCTTCCTTACCTTCGTCCTTCCCTTATCCCGCCTTTCTGTTAACCCATCCGAGCTGTAGGGTACCATTATTGTGGAGACTTGGCCGGCTCTAGTTAGCAGTACTGTGCCGCACAGCATCCTGGGTAGTGTACACAACCACGTCAAAGTCATCAACAAGTACTACATTAGAAAGTCTAGACTTCAAATTGAATATTCAAAGTCTATTTTATATGCAAAAACTATGAGGTAGGAAGAGGAAGAGTTCAGGAAACGCCACCCCAGAGTCACTTACAAAGAGATCTACTCCAGCTGGCATTGAAATCAATCACCTCAGTGAATTTAACGATGAAGTGTTGAGAAGCAGGCGGTAGACTAGGAGTCATCAGCAGGCCTGTCACATGCCACAGGAGAGGACATCGACATCTTACCTGCTACCTGAACAACCACACCCAGCCACTGGAGAGGAGAGCTGACCCACTAACTGGACGGCAACACCCGACAACATCCAGTTCAGAGTTCATCTCTGGAGAAAGTTCACAGAGGCGGACATTACCCACCCTGCTTCGAGTCATTTACCCAGGGTCACTCTCAGAGGGAGGACGAGTCAGCTGATTCAGAAATCCAGTTAAACATAGCTCATTAAAACAAAGGAGGCACTGTGTAAGAACCCCCGAATAGTGATAGCCTTTAACATCAGAATGTTGGCCCCCAGACATCTTTGCCATCTCCATTGAGTTTTTTCATATTAACTCACCTCACCTCATTTTCTAGTCAGAAGATAACATCATTGTTTCGTGGCATCTGCAAGGGCTTTCTGTTGGTTTGCATGTAACTGTGTTTAGATCCAAGCCTTGCAGGTGGTTGGTACTGGGTGATGGTTAGGTTATCATTGACTATGGTCGCTTAGATGAATGTCACCGTCAGATGAACTTTGGCAGGGAAGAAAAGGGGAAGGATGTGAGGAACTAAGACCCTGTAGGGGAGGGGGAGGGGGAGGGGGAGGGGGAGTTTACCTGAATCTACAGTGTTCAATTTTTAACTTTTAAATGTCATATTTGATGATCCTGCCCTCTGTCTCAAAATAGTATCTACAATTCTTCAGATATAATTGTGTCTTTAATCTTTACATTTGCATCTTTTTTGTTTTTTACACCTTATCTTCCTCACTGCCTGTTGTGGGACAAACACTTTGGTTTCTCTCTCTCTCTCTCTCTCTCTCTCTCTCTCTCTCTCTCTCTCTTTCATTAACAGCTAATTTTTTTAAGAGTTAAGAAAATTCTTATTTTCAATTATGTATGTGTGAGTGAGGTCATGTGCACATGAGTTCAGGTACCTGAGAGGGTCAGTAACACTGGGTGCCCAGGAGTCGGAGTTAACAGGTGGTTGTGAGCCACCAAATGGGTCCTGGATCCGAACCCAGGTCCCCCCCCCCCCATACACACACACACACACTCGCTGCTCTGGTGGAAAACCATGTGGGTGCAGCCACTGTTCATAACCCTGAGCCGAGTTTCCGGTCCTGGTTACCTCTGAACTAAATTCTGTTCTTTATCCTCTACAGTGTGAATTTCATTCTTTCGTGGGTCTTGTAGCCTCCCTCATGTGCTGCTGCTGCTGTTCTTTCTTGTAAGCGTTTTATACTTTTCGTGACTATTCTCTCTCTCTCTTTCTCTCTCTCTCTCTCTCTCTCTCTCTCTCACACACACACACACACACACACATACATACACTTTGCTCTCTCTATTTTTTGCTTCTTATTCTTAGACAAGCATACTGCTGAAGATCCAGTGTTTCTTACTTTTGTGTTGCCTTTCTGAGACAGTCTCTTGCAGCCCCTGCCTTTCTTAAAGTTACTATGTAGCTGAGAAGGACCATGATCTTCTGAACCTACTACCTCTACCTGAGGAGTACTGAGATTACAAATATCCATCAGCACACGTGACCTGACTTTTTTTTAGATGAGATTTTAGATTTTTTTTTTTTGAGGGCTCTGGGATTGACCCCATGGCCTTGAGCATGTCAACTAAACACTTTCTCCTCCAGCTACACCCCTAGTCCAAGATGGCCAGCATCTCCAAATGTGCTGTCTGCTTCCCAAGTTCAACAGTGTTTAGAAGGCTGCTTGTTCCCTGAATCTCTGACCACCTCTCTTTCTTTCCTCTGTCTCTCAGTTATTTTCAGTTTTAAAACCATTATTAATCATATTAGCCATAGTTACCATCATCTTTCATACATCTGGGTGCTCTGCCCTGAATAAAAGGGGTCAGCCAGCCCATGAAACTCAGCTCACCAGTACCCAGTGCTCTCTGCCATTCATTTGCAGGTTTTAACTGAATGAGACATGGTGGGGCCAGGAGACTTCCTCCCGCCTCTTGCTCCAACCTCTCTACCACCCCCTCCACTCTCTACCACTGGGTGTCCATTCCCACCCCCACTGGGTGTCCATTCCCACCCCCACTGGGTGTCCATTCCCACCCCCACTGGGTGTCCATTCCCACCCTGCTCTCTCCAGCCTCCCTAACCGAGGCAAGACTAAGGCAAGACAGTGTGGCCTGTGAGACAGAGGTGATTTGAATATGTTGACATTGCCTTTGTGGTCTGGCTCAGGGTTAATTTCAGAACTACTGTGTAATTGAAAAGCCTTTGCTTAGGGCGCTCTTACGTCATCAGCCTTGTTGGTTAACAAGGGCTCTTGGTCTCAGGGCTGTTTTATCTACTTTATCTTTCCTTCTCTAATGTGAATGGTAAAAGCCTTCAAAGGGTATCAGATGCTTCTGTGGTTTAAGGCTATGTGCTTGACACATGCCAGTTCATGATTTTTCTTGACTAATTGTCTCTGTCTTTGTACACTGTCCCTTTTCATCTCCAGCGACTTTGTTTTTTGCTTAAAATTGGACTTTTATGTTATATTGCTGGATGAGCTCTTTTGGTTTTAAAGGATTTGTCAGTATTTTTTCCTTGGCCTCTTTATTTTCAGCCTTTTGGCATTTGTTTTATTCGTGTAGCTTTGTTAGGTGATAAGACTTGCCAGGACAAATAGTTTCCAGTGTACTTGCTTGTTACAACACTGGGGTTTGAACCCAGTGTCTGACATATTTAAGGCAAGCCCCCTCCCAACTAAGTATTTCCACCTCATAGTTTCATGCAGTGTTCGTTCCTTTGTAAGTTATATTATAGTATTTCCCAAATCCCCACTGGTTGGAGGAAATAAGAAGTACAGGGAATGTATATACTCAGGTTTTGAGGGTCTTGAAGGAACAGATCCCACTTATTGATACTCTGTTTACTGACTATAAGTTTGTTGCTATGCTTGATTCTGGGGGGGGCCTGGGTAGTCAGTACAACTGACTGACTGCCTTTGAAATATGACATCGAGATTTGGTAGACAGCCAGAACGCTGTTTTCCAGTCTTCACACCCGGGGATGGACTTTCTGATTCCTTCCTCCCACACAAAAGTCACATTCACTCTTTATCCCCCTTAAGGCAGGGGATCTTCTGCATGTACACACATGGCTCCTGTGAAGTTAAAAAACATGCCCATCCTTACTACCCCTTTGAGGAACAGACATGGAAAGGGCATACTGTCAGTGGGATCCGGTCCTATTTAGCAACGAGAAGGCTATGCACTGTCCAATCACTGTGATGGAATCCTGCAGGGGCTGGTGCAGGTCTTAACGACAGGAGCAATTTGTACCTACTCTTCAGGGGAAGTGTCTTGGGTCTCATCCTGCCTGGCCCCATCAAAACTGGGACTTTAGTCACGGTTCCAGAAGTCATATCCCTGCCCAGTACAGAGTCAGGACTTGGAATAGAGTTTTAAGGCAGGACTAATTTTTTTTTAAACTAAGTATGATTACTTGTTAATATGAAGAGGAGTCAGATCTGTTTGTTCTCAGTTCGTGTGTAGTTCCGTCGCTACTCTAAAGTCTCTCCACAGCTCTTTGGTTTTCTCCCCATCATCCCTTCTTTTCTCCCCTTCCTCTTTTTTCTCTTCAGTATCAATCAGCTCTCTCGAGGCTTTCTGGAGTAATGGACTTCATCTGAAAGGCAGCATCACTAAGCTGATGTATGCTACCAGGGTGAATTTATTTGAATTAACTCCAAGCTTATAATGGGCAACTGTCTTTCAAAGACTTTTCCTGGCTGAGTCCGCGCTGTCTGGCTCCCGATTTTGTTGGCTTTCAGCTCTGCAAACCTTGCCTTTTATTTCTGCTTCGCAAATTGAATACCCTGCCTTCTCTCGGGCACATCTCTTTCCTGATGACACCAGGGCACAGCCCATGCACAGTGGCATTCCAGATGCCCCCTAGAACTTTGACCAAGTTTGACCTAGGACGGATAGAGGATGCCAGTAACTGGCCCAGGCATCCTTCCCGTGTGTGTCTCTGGTGAACAGCTGGTTTTGGTCTGTTGATGAGTCAGGTGTCTATGTCCCCAGCAGCTCTGATGGCTCCTAGGATCCCGCTGCACTCCATATGCATTTTAAGGTAGGAGAGAAGTGACTTGAAGAACCCAGGTCATGTGAGGGTTAGGTCACATTTTGCTGTCAGCAGAAACCTGCCTGCCTCCTCTCCCCGGACTACTGGCTGAGGATGTGGTGGCACCTTTCCAACCACCCTCTTCACACCAGTCCCTCCCTGTGGAGAAGAAGACCCATCCTGGGGCTCAGCTCACTCTACATGTGGTGTATATTTTGAATAAAATGTGGCGCTGGTTTCAAATTGGTATTGTGTTGCCTTCCATCTTTTCTTATGTGAATTGAAATCTTCTCCAATTCTTCTGACTCCTAACATACCTGTCCTTATTTCTGTGTTTCTTCTCTATGAAGTTTTCTTTCTCTATCTGGAAGTAATTAAACCGTGTCTCCTGGCATTCCCTGCACCAGACTCTCTGTGTTGAAGCAGGAAGTAAAGGTTCTTTCCTTTCTCTCCCCTTCTTCCTATTACCCTTGGAAGTTATTTTAACATAAACATCTAAGTTTTCTCTTACACTATACACAGTCATTTGACGGCTCCATCATTCTGATCACAACAAGTCAGGACCTGGTGATTTAACAGTTCAATGAAAATTCTCCTCTCCACAAAGCAAATCCCCCCTTTGACATTATTTCTCTTCCTCACCCACCTTGTTTTTTTTAGCATAATTTATCTGATCTCATCGCTCATCTCAAGGAGGTGTACATCTTGACGATAACCTGACCTCAAACTCTCCTTTCACTTGTGGGTTCTTTTAAGCGCCAGAATCCTGTCTTTGGGAGTGTTTTGGTGGGATCCTTTAAAAGGCTGCTGGGGCAATGCAGTTTTAAGCAGGAAACCTTATTTCTCTCTGAAGCCTGATTTTTAATCTCTCCTTATTTACCTTTTAGATTCTCTGCCTTGCTTCTGTAGAAATTCTGCACGATCTGTCTCTTTGGCTCTGTCTGTAAATGTAAAATAACTGCCATGGGACTCCTCAAGCACGATAATACCGTGCCATGTTTACGTCACATCCTGCATGCCCAGGCCTTATCCATCACCATGCAAGGTGGACAACCTCAGAGATGCTAGCCCTCAGCCAGCCAGCCTGAAACACTCATGAGAGGCTGGGTTATTGAAGGGCTACGGGAAATGTAGGATATGGCTTCAGCCAGCATTATCAGCTACATTTTAGTTCTGCCTCTTGACACCACCCCATCCGTGGTGCCACATTATATGTTCATTCATTCATTCCTCCATTCATTCATTCTCAGGAGTAAAGCCTGTCCTGAAAACTGGCCCTGTGCCACTGATGGTATATCAAACATCAAGTAAAGATATAAAACTGTAGCTTTTAATTTACTCTCTGTGTTTGGGTTTCTCTCAGAGCTCCTCCTTCAGTGTTTGTAGGGATAAAGCTGCTATTACCTCTTTGGAAGACACCCAACAAAACCTTTGACCTGCTGCTTCTACTCAAGACATTTCCTAGGGTGGGATGGGCTTGCATAATGCAGTGTGTGTCTACTACAGCATTGCTTTCACTAGAGAAACAGTATCGCATTGTTCTTGACAAATACAACAGCTAGCACATACAGCAAGATGTTCATCATCTGTTTAACACCTGAAATTATCGAGGCCATCTCCATACATGCCACACACTTGAGTCTTGACAGTAACTCCCCAGATGAGTTCTGACGTTTGTATTTTTACAGAGGAGTGAGGAAAGACATGGAGAATTTAATTAAAAAGTTCAGGCTCAAGGAGATTGCCCTGTCACTAAAGTTGACCTTAGTTCAGATCTCTAGTATTCGATAGATAATGAATGAATAAGTAACTAAGGAAGCAAGTAAACAAACAAACAAATAAAATCAGCATTGTGATATGTCCAGGGCTGGCAAGGAGAGGGTGTGGTGACACGAGGGTCTCTGGAGATTGCAAGACACTTGGCATAGACCTCTGTCATACATACATGGGGGGGGGGCAGCAGGCATACTGACAGAGACAGACAGACAGACAGACAGACAGACAGACACAAGTTCCCAAGCTATTAAGTATGTACTCAACCTTGTCCACGTGTAGATTGAAAAGAACGAGGGTGGAATTGTGCACTCTGACATGATCAGTTATCGACTGAGAACAGCCAAGCTGTGAGCAGTGCTGTGCCACACGCCTCATTAGTAAGGAAAAGTCACAGACTACCTTTATGTGTGTAGAAACATACATTCTGACAGGGTTTGAGATGGGCAGGTATTGGATTACATGTACCTTTTTAAAATTTATTTGACTTTATTGTTCTTATATGCATTGGTGTGAGGGTGTTAGATCCCCTGGAACCGCAGTCACAGATAGTTGTGAGCTGACATGTGAGTGCTGGGAATTGAATCCGGATCCTCTGGAAGAGCTGCCAGGGCTCTTAACTACTGAGCCATCTCTCCAGCCCACATGTACATTCTTTTTTGGTTTTTCTAGACAGGGTTTCTTTGTATAGCCCTGGCTGTCCTGGAACTCACTTTGTAGACCAGGCTGGCCTCGAACTCAGAAATCCATCTGCCTCTGCCTCCCGAGTGCTGGGATTAAAGGTGTGCCCCACCATGCCCGGCTCCACATGTACATTCTTAATGCACTACCTTTGTAAGCACTAAAGGTACTATCGAAGACTCTAACCAAACCTGCACTGCTCCTTGGTGTTGCTGCCACTGGGAGCCAGAAACTTCTTTGTCCCGTGAGGCCGACTTGTGCTTTATGGGATGCTTGCTACTTCTCAGCTTCTATCCCTAGGTACCAGTACACCTCTTCAAACTTGTGACAACCAGAAATACCCATGGACATTGCTGGATGCTCAGGGCATACATGGATGGGTCCCTGATCAAGATCTCTGGTCAGATGACAATCATTTGCATCTATCACTGTCTGGGTCTCTTCATTCCATGGATGAAAGGGAGATTGCTCCCCCATTTCAGGATCTTTTAACCTTGAAAATTCTTCAGGCGAGGTATAGGATTGTCTAAACCAAGGCAGACAAGTCTTGATTGTCATCTTTCCAATCTACTTCTTCACTGTTGGCCTGCCACTAGGTAACCAACGAGCCCCAGAACTCCACTGGGAACTGTGCACCTCTTTCTGAATTTAGACTGGGGTGAAGTCTAAAGGGTGACCTTTATCCCTCCTGTCAGCAAATTTCTCAAGGTAGGGGGTTCGGATGCTTAACAACTTTCATTAAGAACTCAGCTATTA